>APFE031565409.1:5048-25650 GCA_000404065.3 Pinus taeda
ATATTTTAAAAATAAAATTTCTTTTAAATAAATCATTAAAATACAATAGTGACCAAATAAAATAAAAGAGAGCAATAATTATCTAATAAGCTCATAAATTGAAACCTTGTTAATAATCAATTGCATTGGTTCTATATACATGCAACTTAACTTACATGTGCTAGGCAATAAATAGATATAGTTTTAAAATCCTATTTATATTCCATTGGATTTTCAACCTTTTATATCGGGTTTTAATTTCCGTTTTCCATCTGTTATCTTTCAGCAAAGCAGTTGAGAGAGACTTTGATCCCCGCCTTCAGTTTCTCGAGGATTGGATTGGAAATATGCCAGAATGCTAAGGACGAAAGAATTTTTTAAATTTCCCACTACAAGATTTCCACGAAGAAGACTCAAACACAAGAAGATTTCCTCATATATTGTAGGAGAAGGAGCGAGCCAGGCTTTATGACAAAGAACATTGCAATAAGATTAATGGAATTTCTTATCAAAACTAAGAAAAATATCCAATAATAACATTAGATTATTAATATGTAATTAATGCCATTAAGGACCAAGAGCAAATCTAGAAGATGAAAAGAAAAGAAAAAATTAAGAGGAATAATGGGATTGCTCAATAACAATTAAGATTAAAAGATTAGGGACTAAAAAAAAATCTGGGTAATGGAAAGAAAACAAAAAAATTAAGAGGAAGTAATGGGATTGTTGAATAACAATTAAGATGAAAGGACAAGTAGATAAGAGATTAATGAGATAGAGAGCAATGACAACAGAGCATAAATATTTGAAAAGATTGGGCCACACAGGTAGTGAAGGAGGAATTAAAAACATTGGTTCACATAGGTAATGAATGAGGAATTGTAATAGAAACAAATGACATGAAAATTTGAAATTCTGCTCTAATCTATGCAACCAAAACGAGAAAATAACTTATGAATATAATTATGAATATAAAATAAATAAAAGAAATATACCTTTCAATCATGGTTGTAACCAATATCACTGCTAACGCTCTTCCCTTTATACTTCCATCCATCCCTGGGTCTACTTTCATTCATTCATGACATCGACTTTCATTCATTCATTTGCTAATCTTCTTTGTCGACTTCAGATTTAAATAACATGCGTTCTGAAAGAAAGAAGCAATCAATGCAAAAGTCAATGAAAAAGAAGAGAGATAGAGGATATAAGTGTGTATTTCACGTGCCTTTGCTACCTGTTAGAGTGTTTATTTACTAGAGACATCGACTCCATATATTACTGGGCCTACTTTTATTCATTCACCTGATCTTATTGGTCGAATTCACATTTAAATAACATCCGTTCTAACAAAACAGAAGGACACACTCAAAGGCATAGAGTCACAGACAAGAAGAACTTCCACTTCAAATACAATCAAATATCCTACACAAGACAACGAGGCATTTTACTGGAAATGCAAACGATGAAACATCTAGGCTCTTCTCCATGAAATGCTACACGGTACACGGTACAGACACACAACACAGACAAAATTTAGACAGAAACAAAGGAACCAGCAGAGAGTTCAAGGAGCGGATCCCATACCATCCCTCATGTATTTCAAAAAAGTTGCGATCCATTGAAGGAGCGGATCCCAGGCCATCCCTCGTGTATTTCAAAAAAGCTGTGATCCATTAAAGGAGTGGATCAACGTCTAAACGGAAATGCCTGAGATGCGTTTCTTGAAATTCTATTGAGATTCTTTTCAAGAAGTCATCTATACACATAGGGGCAAAATTGGAAACCTTGTCATCTATCCACGTCGGTGAATGTTCAACCTTCAAATTGAATTTGAATTTAAGACAGAATCTTTGATAGTTAATAACGTAACCCTTGTGGTCTTCTTCTTTTGTTGTCCACGCATTCAATATAATTGACGGTATTTATTTCTTTACGTTGAATAAAAAAATTCATCTATTTCCATGTCATCCCTCGTGTATTTCAAAAAAAAGTTGCGATCCATTGAAGGAGCGGATCCCAGGCCATCCCTCGTGTATTTCAAAAAAGCTGTGATCCATTAAAGGAGTGGATCAACGTCTAAACGGAAATGACTGAGATGCGTTTCTTGAAATTCTATTGAGATTCTTTTCAAGAAGTCATCTATACACATAGGGGCAAAATTGGAAACCTTGTCATCTATCCACGTCGGTGAATGTTCAACCTTCAAATTGAATTTGAATTTAAGACAGAATCTTTGATAGTTAATAACGTAACCCTTGTGGTCTTCTTCTTTTGTTGTCCACGCATTCAATATAATTGACGGTATTTATTTCTTTACGTTGAATAAAAAAATTCATCTATTTCCATGTCATCCCTCGTGTATTTCAAAAAAGTTGTGATACTTCAAGGAGGGGATCAATGTGTATAACGAAAAAACATGACATGCTTTTCTTAAAATTCTCGTGCAAAGCAGTCGGGTAAAACATTGAGATTCTTTTCAAGAGAGCGGATCAATGTATATAACGAAAAAGCGTGAGATGCTTTTCTTGAAAATCTCGTGCAAAGCAGTTGGCTAAAACATTGCGATTATTTTCAAGAAATTCTTTACATATTCGGTGTAAATTTGGAATGTTACTGAATTTTGGAATGTGCTTGAATCTTTTTGATATTCGGTAGATGGTAAATGGTAAATAGTATGTATTTTATGAAATAATTTTGACACACACCTTTTTTGGTCCTATGCTTTTGGACTGTGGTTCGATTTCAATTTGAATTTAAAGTGGAATTTTTTATACTTTGTAAATACAAAATTTTATTTAAGAAATTTGAGGAGAGTGAATTTGGAATGTGTGAGGTCTAAGCACAGATCTTTCATCTCCACCGATGCACAATTACTATCAGTTCACTAATGAGGAACCTCAGGGACCTAGCTTACATCATGATAGGATATCTTTCATCTCCACGGATGCACAACTACTATCAGTTCACTAATGAGGTACTAGAAAAAAATCATAGTGTATTCATATTCTAGGAGGCCCGTACAATTGCACAGAATTTGAGTAAACTTGTTGCTTCAATATAACTTCAATGTAACACGAAGTCCGTAAACTTGCAAATAATTTCAATAGAAACTTTTCACGAGTATAATATTAAGTGGGATTAAGAAGAAACAAAAACTATTATGTCTGCGAATTTGTGTATAAATTGAGTGGAAAATAGTTATTTCAATATAATATTGAGTAGCATTGACAAGACATAGGAACAATAAATTTGTATTCATATTCTCTAGCTGCAACTGTATGGGGCCAAGAACTATATTAATTTGTCTTTCTCACTTATAATGTATATGACTCAATTCTATTGGAGATTGAAACAACTATAAGTTATGCTATCCAAAGTATAACATAGATTAGTTAAATTGTAACATGTGACATCTTGTAGAAACATTTAAAATTAAATTTTTCTGTCTCAAATTTGATGTGATAACCAATGTGGTTAATTAAGAGAAAATGAGAGGTATGTTGTTGGACAACATACAAGCATATGACTAGATCATGAACTAAGATAATTGTCAGACATTTTATGATTAATGTAAGAATGTTTAGCTTTTTCTCATGGAAAAAAATAAGAAATAAAAAGTTTCATATAGTTTCAATAATTATGTTTGCCTTTTTTTAGCACTAGAGAATTTAAGATGATCTTGTTTATTAATTAGGTGAACAAAGTATTTGATGCAGGAGCATCTGGTCAACAGGGTAGAGTCAGAGAGAAGGCAGACAAGGTTTCCAAAGAGGACTGGGGACATGGTTGATGGATGGGCAGTAACACTCCCTTGGTTAATTTTTTTTTTCTTTTACTATTGTTATTATTTACTTATGTAATGTTTTCTTTAATTACCAGAAGCAGAGAAAAACAATAATGTGATAGTTTACTTTAATTTAGGAACAGTAACAAATTAGGAAATAGTTTTATTCTTGCAAAAGAGAAACCGAATATGTCAGTTCACAGCCAATTGTAGAAACGAATGATATAACCAACAACAGTTATGTAATAAGCAACCACCTTTGTAAACAGAACTATAAAAAGAGCGGAATGACTCATTGAGGAGGTTCCGACTTCGTGAGAATATACAAGAAGCAGAGATAATAAAGGATTAATATATTCTGAGCATTCAGATATAAATATACTGTGTTCAAAGTGTGTGATAGCGCAGATACAATTTTTCAAACTAGGTTGTCAAATAGAGCACGCTACAGGCGTTGCGAACAAGGAACCGATAATATACAGGCGGAAGTTCCACAACAGATACACACAACCGAACCCCAGGTATTCCATAAAAATACACAGTCTTTGTCGTTCATACAATTAACATTCCATATAATCAATCTACATTTCCAGACAAATATATTACACATATAGAAAAATTCATGTATAAGTTCCATCGTATATTGTCCAAAAAAACGAACAAGCGACTCAAGCTACAGACACGGCAAAGAAAACCTACTATGGAAGAAATATAATTTTACACCAAGATTCGGCATCAAAATACAGTTTGAGACAACGAAAGAGACTCAGAACCTAACAACCTAGGGTCTGCACACAAGCCCAACCTCGAGGGTCTGAGAAACCCAAGACAAGTAACTAGGAAACAATAAAAGAAAGAACTACCCGAGACTTGCAGATTGTCGAGGACTTGAGGAAGGCCACCGTGCACAGTCCTCCCTGCAAGGTAACGAAGAGAAAGGTTAAATAGGTCGGTATATATACAGACGAAGGCAATATTAAAAAAGGAACCAGAACACAGAACCAAAAACGAAGTTGAGCTTACCTGCACACGGCGCCAAGACCTCCAACCGAACCAGAAGGAATACCTACCCACGAAGGAACCGAGACATAAATAATAGCAGAAGGAGCGGATAAATAATTCTGGCATAGAGCACAGACTTACCAGCATGGCTTGCGGAATCGTCAACTGAAGGCGCTGTCACCAGACCATCAGGAGCAGAACCACCAAGAAAATTGTTGCAGAAGAGCACGAACATTGCGCGCAGAATACATTAGCAGACAGCAAGGAGACAAACCCCAACCATACACAGGCACCCATAAAATCGCTCAGACACAGGAATCAATAAGAGTTTCAAAGAAAACAGCTGAAGACGAGCCGAGAACAACCATTGAGACCCTAACCGTATAAAAATGTTTCGAAACTTACAATCATAATGAGCAGACGCCAGCGAAACAAGAAGGGCCGAGCATAAACCAAAAACATTGTTGAAAGGGCAGCAAAGTGTCGAACCAGGGGACCGAACCATCCAGAAAACCCTCAGACAACAGCAGAGGTCACCCATTTACAGAGCAGAGAAGGAATACAACAATTGGGACAGACAAAAGTGAATAGGCGCAAAGGGTCGAGACTCCAAAAACCCTCAACCCTAGTGAAGTTCCCGAGATACACAGCTGTCAAGCGGAGGCGAAGCAGAAGTACACCCCCTCATTAAAACAAATCCAAAGTACTGATTCCACAGATTGCACCATATAATTAAAAAATAAATAAACACATCATAACCCTTGCCACGCTGTGATACACGTCAACAGGTGGAATGTTGGGATCACGTGGGTTGGCCCCATCAAGTGGTATCAGAGCAGTTTTTTTTTTATATAGAGGAAGATGGCAGAGGTGCAAACACAAAGACGAGGACGTGGGAGAGGTGGACGCCAAGGAGCAGATGAAGGATTGAGAGAGCAGGTTAGAGTTCTTACAGCTCGTTTGGAAGTAGTGGAGGCGGGTAGGCGAAGAGACCCGAAACTTGGAGATGACAGTGAGGAGGAAGCGGTAACTGCTACAAACGGGTCAGATGAAGAAGCTCCAGAATTGAGACTGCTGCGTTCAATTTTATTGGCCAGCAGCAAACCCAAAACAGAGATTTCTAATTACAATGGCAGTCTGTCTGCAGATGTCTTGTTGGACTGGATAAGCCAACTAGATAAATATTTCGAAAATGTGGAAGTCAGGGAGGATAAAAGAGTCAAGTTCACTGCTACTAAGTTAAAGGGACATGCCCTCTTGTGGTGGGACAATGTCCAAGCGGACATAAAAAGGTTGAACAAATTGCCCATACGAAAATGGTCTAGAATGGTGGCAAAATTGAAAGGCAGATTTCTGCCGAAAGATAACCAGGTTGAACTATGTCGTCGAGTGCAGAATTTGAGACAGAAGGGTATGACTGTCAAGGAGTACATAGAAGAGTTTTACCAAGTAAATCTATGTGCTGGTTATACGGATGATACTCCAGAAAAAACAGCAAGGTACGTAAATGGCTTGAGGATGGAAATCTTGGATGAAATCAATATTCTTTCTCCCCGAAATATTGAAGAAGCCTTTCAGAGTGCCATGAAGGCTGAAGAGAAAATCAATCGAAAGCAGAATAACCAGAGAGGGAGAGGGAATGGCAGAGGACGAGGACAGTCCTACGGTAGAGGAAGGACCGCTGCGAACAGCGAAGAAGGCAGTAGTTCTAAAACATCAGGGACAACAGAGAAAGGAGAAAGCACCAGACGAGGTCGGTCATATCAGCGAGGATGAGGAAATGGCCACGGAAGAGGGACTAGTGTCCAGTGCTATAGGTGCCATAAATGGGGCCACCGATCCTTTGAATGTCCAGAAGTTGAACGGACAGGTCATAGGGGAACATTTATGATACATCCCGAAGAAGCTGAAGCACAACCACGGGAGGTGGAAGATATGGCAGAAACGGGAGAAGCGTTGATTTTAAATAAAGTGCTGCTAAAACCAACCAAGGAGGTGGCTGAACCAACACAATGAAAAGCACTATTCCGGACAGTCTGTAAATCTCATGGAAAATGTTGCAAAGTGATAATAGACAGCGGGGGTACGGATAACTTGGTTGCCACTGAGATGGTGGAAAAACTGGGGTTGAAAAGGCTGAAGCACCCCACACCTTACAAGGTGTCGTGGCCATAGAAAGGCCACGAGCTGTTAGTTGATGAACAATGCGAGGTAGAGTTTCACATTAGCAAGTACCATGACACAGTGGTCTGTGATATTATACCAATGGACGTGTGCCATATACTGCTTGGAAGACCATGGCAGTATGACCGGAAGGTGACACACGATGGAAAGACCAATTGTTATAAACTTATGAAGGATGGGGTTAAACACACACTTGTACCCATCAAAGAAGAAGACATAGCAGAATCAAGCGGAACAAAGGCACTGATAATTGGAGGAAAATAGTTTGTGAGACAGGTAGAGGAAAATGAAGTTAACTTTGCAGTTGTGACGAGGATGAAACCAGTATTACTGAACTTGGAAAAATCATAACTGCCTAAGGAAATACAGGAGCTATTGGAAGAATTCCAAGAAATTGTGGCTGATGAGTTGACTGATAAATTGCCTCCCAAAAGGAGTATCAGCCATCACATTGATTTTATACCAGGATCAAGCTTGCCAAATAAGGCAGCGTACAAAATGATTCTGAAGGACAATGAAGAAGTATGTAAACAAGTACAGGAGTTGTTGGATAAGGGACTAATCAGAGAAAGCCTGAGCCCCTGTGCAGTACCAACAGTACTAGCACCCAAGAAAGGTGGGGAATGGTGAATGTGTACCGATTCGCGGGCTATAAACAAGATCACGATTCGATACAAGTTTCCCTTGCCTAGAATGGATGACAAGATGGACTGTCTTAGTGGGGCAGCTTATTTTACGAAAATAGATCTGAAGAGTGGGTACCATCAGATCAGAATTAGAGAGGGAGACGAATGGAAAACAACCTTCAAGACCAACGAAGGATTGTACGAATGGTTGGTCATGCCATTTGGGTTGAGTAACGCTCCGAGTACTTTTATGAGACCGATGAATGAAATGTTAAAGCAATTTATTGGAAAATTTGTGATAGTCTATCTGGACGATATTCTAATTTTCAGCAGGACGAAAAGAGAGCACCTTCAGCATATTCAGAGGGTATTCGAGAAGCTGCAGCAGAACAAGCTGTTGATAAATTTGAAGAAGTGCACTTTCTTGCAGAAGGAGCTGATATATCTGGGATTTGTAGTTGCAGAGAACAAGTTAAAGATGGACCCAGAAAAGATTTCAGCAATCATAAGTTGGCCGTCACCTAAGAGTTTGTTTGAGGTACGTAGCTTTCACGGTTTAGCAAGTTTTTATCGAAAATTCATTAAGAATTTCAGTGAGATCTGCGCACCAATGCTAGAGACCATCAAAAAGGCCAGCCAACCTTTTTGTTGGACCAAGGCGGCGGAAGACAGTTTCCAACTTCTAAAGCGGAAAATAATGGAGAGGCCGATCTTGAGACTGCCCGATTTTAGTAAACCTTTTCAGGTTCGTTGTGATGCAAGCGGGACAGCTATTGGCGCTGTGCTCAGTCAGGAAGATAGACCAGTGGCATTTTTTAGTGAAAAACTAAATGAGAGTTGGTAGAAGTATTCGTCATATGACAAAGAGTTCTATGTAGTAGTCCAAGCTTTGAAAACATTGGAGACACTACCTACTAGGCAATGAGTTCGTCTTGTTCTCTGATAATTCAGCATTACAATATGTAATGCAGCAGCACAAATTGAACCATAAGCATGCCAAGTGGGTCGAATACTTACAGAGCTTTACGTTTGTGTTAAAACACATAAGTGGGCAAGCCAACAAAGTGGCGGATGCTTTAAGCAGAAGAGCCTTGCTCTTACAGGAAAGTGGCATACAGGTGATGGGATTTGAGTATTTGAAGGATTTGTACCAGATGGACACGGATTTCAAGGAAGCTTTTGAAGCATGCCAAAATCTTGCCTTAAGGAATATAAGCCCATGGCTAGATTTCAATTTACAGGAAGGATTATTATTTCGAGGTGGACAACTATGTATTCCAGATTGTTCGATGAGGGAAAATTTAGTAAGAGAGAAACACCGTGGTGGATTAGCGGGACATTTTGCCGTCGATAAAACGTTCGAGCAGCTAGCACATTTTTATTACTGGCCAAAGATGAACCGGGATATACAGAGATATGTAACCAGGTGCAAAGTCTGCCAACTGGCGAAAGGACACAGCCAGAATACTGGATTATACAGACCGCTACCAGTTCCAAGTAGACCGTGGGATTCAGTCAGCATTGATTTTGTCCTAGGATTACCTAGAACGCAGCGGGGATATGATTCAGTAATGGTGGTGGTAGACAGGTTCTCAAAAATGGCTCATTTTATTCCTTGCCGGAAAACTAGTGACGCCACGAATGTGGCACACCTGTTTTTCACGGAAGTTGTTAGATTACATGGCTTACCTAGGACTATTGTTTTAGACAGGGATGTGAAGTTTGCAAGACATTTTTGGCACACCCTGTGGACAAAGTTGGGCACGCAATTAAACTTCAGTTCTGCGTATCACACGCAGACTGATGGACAGACAGAGGTGGTGAACAGGAGTTTGGGCAACTTATTACGAAGTTTGACAGGAGAAAATTCACGATTATGGGATCGAGCTCTCGCCCAAGCAGAATTCCCATATAACGATTCACCCAATCAGAGCACCGGATTTAGCCCATTTCAGATTTTGTATGGAATGCATCCTCGAGGGGTACATGAACTACGAGATTTGGGACAGATAGAACAGAGAAGTGCAGATGGGGAGGATTTTGCTGAAGCCATGAGTGAACTTCATGAAAAGGTTAAATTAAGATTGCAGGATAGTACGCAGAAATACAAACAGCACGCAGACACAAAGTGACGAGAGGTACATTTTGATGTTGGAGACGAAGTACTTGCGGATCTGTGCCGGGAACGGTTTCCTAAGGGCACCTACAACAAGTTAAAATACAAGAAAATCAGTCCATGCAATATTTTGTGAAAATTTTCAGCAAATGCGTATGAAATTCAACTGCCACCGGACATAGGCATTTCACCTATATTTAACGTGGCAGACCTGTTTCCATATCATGCCCAGGTGGAAGATGGTAGTACGGTACAGCCAGAACGAGACACCCAGTTAGAGAACAGTCCTTGGAAGAAACAGTTACCTTCAGCCCGGACCCATGAAATTGAAGGGATCCTCAGCACCCAGGTAGCAAAAAGGACACGCAGAAAGGAGTATCTGCGTTACCTCGTCAAGTGGAAAGACCGTCCAATGGAGGACAGCTCGTGGCTCGATGCGGCGGAGATGCAGAAGGCTGGTTACTCGGTGGAGGAGCTCATGGAACGGAGCCATGAGTTCTCTTTTACCCCGGAAGCCTGATGCAGGAGCATCTCGTCAACAGGGTAGAGTCAGAGAGAAGGCAGACAAGGTTTCCAAAGAGGACTGGGGACATGGTTGATGGATGGGCAGTAACACTGCCTTGGTTATTTTTTTTTTCTTTTACTGTTGTTATTATTTACTTATGTAATGTTTTCTTTAATTACTAGAAGCAGAGAAAAACAATAATGTGATAGTTTACTTTAATTTAGGAACAGTAACAAATTAGGAAATAGTTTTATTCTTGCAAAAGAGAAACCGAATATGTCAGTTAACAACCAACTGTAGAAACGAATGATATAACCAACAGCAGTTATGTAATAAGCAACCACCTTTGTAAACATAACTATAAAAAGAGCGGAATGACTCATTGAGGAGGTTCTGACTTCGTGAGAATATACAAGAAGCAAAGATAATAAAGGATTAAGATATTCTGAGCATTCAGATATAAATATACTGTGTTCAAAGTGTGTGATAGCACAGATATAATTTTTCAAACTAGGTTGTCAAACAGAGCACGCTACAGGCATTGCGAACAAGGAAACGATAATATACAGGCGGAAGTTCCACAACAGATACACACAACCGAACCCCAAGTATGCCATAAAAATACACAGTCTTTGTCATTGATACAATTAACATTCTATATAATAAATCTACATTTCCAGACAAATATATTACACATATAGAAAAATCCCTATATAAGTTCCATTGTATATTGTCTAAAAAAACGAACAAGCGACTCAAGCTACAGACACGACAAAGAAAACCTACTGTGGACGAAATATAATTTTACACCAAGATTCGGCATCAAAATATAGTTCGAGACAACGAAAGAGACTCAGAACCTAACAACCTAGGGTCTACACACAAGCCCGACCTCGAGGGTCTGAGAAACCCAAGACAAGCAACTAGCAAACAGTAACAGAAAGAACTACCCGAGACTTGAAGATTGTCGAGGACTTGAGGAAGGCCACCGTGCACAGTCCTCCCTGCAAGGTAACAAAGAGAAAGGTTAAATAGGTCAGCATATATACAGACGAAGGCAATATTAAAAAAGGAAGCAGAACACAGAACCAGAAATGAAGTTGAGCTTACCCGCACACGGCACGAAGACCTCCAACCGAACCAGAACGAATACCTGCCCACTAAGGAGCCGAGACATAAATAATAGTAGAAGGAGTGGACAAATAATTCTGGCATAGAGCATAGACTTACCAGCATGGCTTGCAGAATCATCAACTGAAAGCGCTATCACCAGACCACCAGGAGCAAAACCACCAAGAAAATCGTTGCAGAAGAGCACGAACATTGCGCATGGAATACATTAGTAGACAGCAATGAGACAAACCCCAACCATACACAGGCACCCATAAAATCGCTCAGACACAGGAATCAACAAGAGTTTCGAAGAAAACAGTTGAAGACGAGCCGAGAATAACCATTGTGACCCTAACCGTATAAAAATGTTTTGAAACTTACCATCATAATGAGCAGACACCAACGAAATGAGAAGGGCTGAGCATAAACCAAAAACATTGTTGAAAGGGCAGCAAAGTGTCGAACCATCCAGAAAACCCTCAGAGAACTACAGAGGTCACCCATTTGCAAAGCGGAGAAGGAATACAACAATTGGGACAAACAAAAGTGAATAGGCGCAAAGGGTCGAGACTCCAAAAACCCTCAACCCTAGTGAAATTCCCGAGATACACAGCTGTCAAGCGGAGGTGAAGCGGAAGTACACCCCCTCATTAAAACAAATCCAAAGTACCGATTCCGCAGATTGCACCATATAATTAAACAATAAATAAACACATCATAACCCTTGCCACGGTGTGATACACGTCAACAAGTGGAATGTTGGGATCACGTGGGTTGGCCCCATTAGTATTACTATAATAGAACCTCTAATAATTATAATATGTGTCATGATACATTCAAATAAGTTAACATTATATGAAACACATTTATTAATGTAGTTATGTTAGTTAACTAATATAAGTTAAAATTTGTAAGTATTGATAAGAGTAAACCATTAATATTATTACTCATAGTAAGAATTAATGGTAGTTATCATCATGAAAAACTAAGATAGCCAAAAAAATTATAGTCTAATTAAATTATGTTAGGAAAATTATTTTAAATTTAAATTATTAGAATATATTAAAAAATGTTTCTATATAATAAATTAAATTTCTAATATAGTATTACAATATAGTAAAAGGAAATAAATATGTATTACAACAAATTACAATGTAGTTGAAGAAATTGAAGGTAGATGTTGAATCATATTAAATAATTTCTTAAATTCAAAAATTTTAATGTAGCGATAATTTTAATATGGTCAATAATAGAAATAATAAATTACAGATTATTGTAAAAATAATAGAATGAGTTCCATGTATTGATCCACCCTTTATTGTACAGTTATAAATGAGTAGTTGTTAGTGTTGACAACTAGTAAAACCACATTATTAAATGTGGTTGATATACACAGTAAGCTACAACTTAATATGTACTATATTATAAATTTATAATAATATTATAAGCTCACAAAGGATTATAAAATGCAACATATTATTTATATTATAAACCCAAGGGGTTATAAAGGACAACCAAATTAATAAATATGGTTAATACACACTGGTAAGCTTAAACCAATCACTACATAAAACATATTAGTAAATGTAGTTGAAATATCCCAATAGGGATGACTATATAGATTTAACAGCCAATTATATTGATAATGATAGATAGATATAAATAAAGTAATATTATTAAAATAATAATTGTATTATGTTATAATTATTAAAAAAAATCTCTTTATTATTGTTTATTTTAAAAAAAACTGTTATTTTATTAATTATTATTATTAAAACCTATCATATTAACAAATCCAAGGTACTCATACAAGTACTCATATTATAACTCTTTGTATTATGAATCCTAATGACAAATATTTTAATCCTAGGGATTTTTAAAAGCAAAGGATTATAAACACTAACAATTATATTCTTAATAAAGGCATCAATAATAAATAAACAATTAGATTGATACTATAAATCCAATGGATTAATAACCAAAAGATGAACAATAATATACCCAAGGGATTGTTCATAATAATTTATTTATATATTAATAAAGTTTAATATATAATATTATATATTATAAATAAATATATTTAATCGCTACAATAATAAATGTAAACTAACATAAAACACTTATAAATATATATATATTTGAAAAGAATAAAACATAGTTTAATAATTTTGCTATCATATACTTCTAGATTGTGTTATTTATAATAAAATATTTGATGCACATTAATAGTAGAATATAAATATAACAAAGAAAAACATATGTGGAGACATATTTTAAATAATAAACATTATTTCCAATAAGTCATTAAAACCAAATATTGATGTTGGTATAGACAACTATCGACTTAAATAAAACATAAAAATAATTATCTAATAAATTCATAAACCAAAACCTTTTAATAATCACTCTTGTTGGTTATATATTCATGTCATCTACCTATAGTTTAGTCTATTGGATGGTAGCGTTATGATCTAGTTGGCTGGAACCACATCTCCTTGAATTTATGGTTTACTTTGGAAGGGGTACATTTTATTGATCCTTAGGTTGTGGCGGACAATGGAGGATCTATATAGCGAGTTGGGGTGCATCGCTCATTTATTGTGGGGCTATGTCATTTGAATATAACTTGTGAGAATTATGAGGGGTGGTTGTACACCATTATCCTTTGGATCAAATTCCACCAAACAAGTGGCTTTCGTAGTCTATATTTGGTTGAGTAGTAGGGAGCAAGAATATATTATTTTTGGTGTCTTCACCATACATCACCATACACCTCAATATATATTTGATAAATGCATCAGTGGGGCTAACCATGGTCCACCTAGGATTATACAATGCTCTCCTAAGGAGGCTTTAGGATACAACGCTAGGAAGTAAAAAATACACTCCTAACAGTCCATAAAAATGAAAACATCTTCTACAATCCATTCTAGTAATATTTTAGATTGATCAACTAGTGCTAACATAGTGGGAGTAGGTATAAGGTTAGCAAGTCCAATAAATTATAGTTCATATTTGGTCATGAAATTTATTGTCAAACTTGGGTCAATAAATGGGCTTGGAATAATCATTTTTCCCAATATAATTGGTTATTATTATACTACTAAGGTCATCACACTTATTAGGTGGGGTCTTTCCTATCATTAGTTATGATAGCATCCCTACACCATTAACAATGGGGGGATTCCTAGTTTTCCAACCAATAATTTCTACGCAAATCTCCCTTACATTTTTAACACAAATTGGGATGTCCTTGATCATTCTAAGCAATGGAATACTAAAACAAATATTTTTCAATTATTTCATAAATTCAAACTTAATGTTGAAAATGCAGCAAGAAAAGTCTCTATTTGAATTTTTTCCTTAATTAAAATTGAGGAAATTAGAAATTTCAATTTCAGCAGAATACTTGGAGGTAGTTAACTGAGGTAACATGGCTCTTATCACTCAGTTAACTCAGTAAATTAAAGTTTGAGACACTTGAGTTTTGAGTGTGGAACTTTTTCCACAATGAGTGATCAACCAAAAAGGTGATTAATCAACCCATAATACACATGCAGAGAGTTCTAGTTACCTAGTTGGTATTGGAGTTCAAGGGTAGGGTACTATCGGTTGTAAACTAATCCAAGTTATAGAGGTGGTGCATGCACTCATAGGATTGGCCTATGGTAATTGCAAAATTCCTTGGTGTGAAATTCCTAAATAATAGGGCAAATTTCCCAAGGGAACAATGCAAGGAAATAGGAGCTTGGGAAGGGTTGAGGTTGGATAAGTATTGGCCAAATTTGGTTAGTCAGGAAGGGGGATAGACTATACTAGTGCAGGGTGTCATTAGGCTTGAGAAAACATTGTATTTCTTCTCTATTCTCTGATTAATGCAATACAGATAGTAAGGGGTTTTAGGTAGTTGTTTTCCCCTATATAAATCTTTGTCTATATTTGATGTTTTCTTTTGCATGAAAATGATTCTGGTTTTATACGGTGAATTAAATTTTGCACATGATAGAGTAGCATCATGTCTTGTGATTTAGTAAATTTCATGAGAAATTTTTAATATACAAGTTAATTTCCACACTTAACAAATGGACCAGTTTTATCTACATAAAATATTTTTTACAAATTAAATAACATAGAAATGAAACACATAAAATATTATAGAAACACAAATAAACAAATCGATAAAACAAGAGAGACAGATATACACGGCTCACCAAATTTTGGTATGTCGATAGAGAAATAATTATTCCTTCCTTTTATATAATCTAACAAAATGAAGGGACAAAACCTTCTAAAAATATGTTGTAATTTCCTCTTCACCATCACACAATATCCTCTTTTTTCCTCATATATAATAATACATAGTCGAAATAAAATTACCTCATAAAAACTGAGGGTTTCCATTTAGGGAAAAAACCTTAAATTAACATAAATTATATTGTCAAATATTCCTCCTAATGAATAACCAAAATTGACTAAAAAATTACATTTTTTTACAAGGAAATTTTTATCTAAGTTTATCCACGAGGATGCTTTCCTGAACCCCAGTGAGAGGGGGGCTAAAATCATGCTAACATTCCCTCACGACGATAGTGTCAAGCCAAGCCCCCCGACACCCCCTTGTCGGGGACTAGGATCCAAACGTGGCTAAAACATGACCTCTAAATGAAGAATATAATTAGGCTCCACACCCAACAATGACCCATTGAGAGACTAATCTTTAACACTCCACCACTACTTCACTTATTAGACAATGCTTTCACATGGCTTGTTGTTTCTCATCTTTACCATCATATTTGAAGTTCAATTGAAATTTATTATAATATCAATTTCTCCTTAGCTACCACATTTTTTAACATGTATGTAATATTCTGGCTAGTGTGTATCTTTTCTAGCTTCAATTTTCCATCGTACAAAACTAACTATATGAAATGGTAATTGAGCTATCTATTTTTCCTCTTAGAATGAAATGTTGAGTTCTTTGAAACATGAATGACACTCTAGTTGTCATCGTATAACCTTTCAATCTCCTACTTCTTGCCCAATTGGTCGATAACACATTTGTAACCAAATCATTTCTTTACTGAAACCCATAGCAACAACATACTCCACTTCCATCGATGAAAGTGCAACAATGAATTGAATTTTAGAAAATGAAATTATTTTTGTTCAACCTATCATATGGTTCTCATAGTATTATCTCTATCACCTGCCATATCTTCATCAACATATCCCCATAGAAAAATGTTTAAACCTCTAAAACATGATGCTTGATTAGAGGTGCCTCTCAAATATTTGAGAATCCACTTCACTATCATATAATTCTCTTTCCCTAGATTGTCCATATACCTTCTCACAACTCCCATTACATGTGAAATATGAGGCCTTGTACACATAATTGCATCCATTAAGCTTCCAACTACTGATACATATGGAACTTCAGACATATCATCCATATCTTCATGAGTTTTGGGACACATATCCATACATATTTTGAAATGGCTAGCCAAAGGTGCATTAACATATTTTTCATTACACATTTTAAATATTTCCACCACATTATCTATGTACTTACTCTAAGACAATGTTAATTTTCAAATTTTCTTGTCTCTAGTTATTCTCATATGAAGGATTTTCATTCCAACACCAAAATCCTTCATTGTGCATGAATTAGCCAATTTTCCTTTGAGCACATTTATTTTTTTCATGTTATATATTGCAACAAGAATGTCATATACACAATATAACAATATAATATAACTTCCATGATTCTCCTTCTTAAGATAAACACAATGATTAGATTGACATCTAGTATAACCTTGTTCAGACATAAACATGTCAAAGTTTAGATATCACTACATAAAATTGTCCTAATGATTTTATGGTTTTTGTAATCATATAAAAGATAATGAAAATCATTAAAACCATATCTAGTGAAGGTAGACTTCTTTTATTTTTCCTCCAGATTTGTTCTATTTTCTTTATTAATGTGGACAAATGCTTCACAACCAAAATTCTTTAGAATAAGTAATTTACCTTATTACATGTACATGTCTCCTCTAGAATTTCACCATAGGAGGAACTTGAAGGCCATTTTTTTATAAGATAAATAACAATATCAATATCATTTTCTTGACATCTTAAGATAACCTATGACGCAATCTCATACACCTTAGATGCTCCATGATTGTTTTGTTCATCCTTTCTGACACACCATTTTCTTGTAGTGTTTCTCAAACAATCTTCTCTCCATGGATGTCATGGTATGAATAGTAATTATAAAAATAATTTCTACATTATTTACCTCCATTGTATGATATGAGACACTTTAAGTTCTTTCCTTTCTCGCTCTCGACCAAAGCTTTCTATATCTTAAAATTATAAAAAAACATCAACTTTATTTCTAATACAATAAACGCATGTTTTTCTATTTACAGCATCAATAAAAGTAACATAATAGTGAGAGCCATGAGATATGATAATTGACTAGGTCCCCATACATATATATGGAAAATACCTAAGTTTTCACTCTTCTTTTCTTTCTCAAACCTGAGAAATTTGACTCTCTTATATTTTCCATAAACACAGTTATCACAAAAATCTAAATCAAAATACTTCAAACGGGGAAACATTTTTTTTGAGTGAATATTTTTCATTCCCATCTCACTCATGTGCCCAAGCGTAATATGCCACAATGTCATATAGGATTCTACATATGCTAAAACATTAGAAAAATTAGAAATAGCATTGAATAAATACAATGTACTAGCCTTTTCTCCTTTTAATATTATTGAGGCTCCTTTAGTGACCTTGTAGTTTTTGTTTAGAAATTTAGTTTTACATCCACCACCTCCCAACTTCCCTATTTAAATTAGACTTCTTTCAGATCTAAAACATGTGCTACCTCCTATAGCAACCAGTAGTTGCATTCTACTTTTTTATAAGTAACTTTACCCATTCAAATAATTTTACATGTTTTATCATCACCCATAATTTTATTAATAAACACTTAAATAAAAATTACAAAAATATTTCTAAAATATTATAAAATTCTTAGGGTTTAGGGTTTAGGATTTATGGTTTTGGGTGTAGGGTTAAGTTTTTAGGGTTTATAACACTTTAGCAAATTCTGTGAAAAAACACTTAAAATAAAAGTTACAAAACTCTTTTTAAAATGTTATAAAATTCTTAGGGTGTAGGGTTTAGGGTTTATAAGGCTTTAGTAAATTCTTTTAATAAACACTTAAGTAAAATTTACAAAAGATTTTTTAAATTGTTGTAAAATGCTTAGGGTTTATAACACTTTAGTAATTTCTTTTAATAAACACTTAAATAAAAGTTACAAAATGCTTTAAAAAATGTTATAGAAATCTTAGGGTTTATGGTTTAGGGTTTGGGGTTTAGGTATTATAATTTAGGGTTTATAACACTTTAGTAAATTCTTTTAATAAACATGTAAAAAAAAGGTTACAAAACACTTTTTAAAATGCTATGAAATGCTTAGGGTTTAGGTTTTAGGTATACAGCATAGGATTTAGGTTTTTTAGTTTAGGGTTTAGTGTTTAGGCTTTAGGATTTATAACACCTTAGTAAATTATTTTGAGAAAAACTTAAATAAAAGTTACAAAAATCTCTTTAGAATTCTATAAAATGCTCATGGTTTAGGGTTTATAAGGATTTAGTAAATTATTATAATAAACACTAAAATAAGAGTTAAAAATGACTTTTTAAAAATAATAAATTGCTTAGGCTTTAGTGTTAAGCGTTTAGGTTCTTTAAGACTTTAATATGAATACAAAAAAATAAAATAAAACCATCTTTTTTCCCTTTCTAATTTTAAATTATCAATCATCTATTTAAACAAATTAGAACATGGATATAATATAAAGGAAGTAATTCACAATAAAGATAAAATCAGTGAACATTAGCCTTGAAGACAAATGAATAAAATGAAACCCCATATTCTTTTTTATTCCTATTTAAATTTTTCAATAATCGATTGAAACAAAGTAGAACCACATTTTCCTCTTCATTAATTTTGAATATTTTATGTGGAAAACAAAAGAAAAATTAAAGCTTCAACAAACCCAACATTTAAACTTACATTGGAATGGTTTGAGCATAAATTCATTGTTTTGTCCATGGGAGTTAGTTCATTGAAATTCATGAGAAAAGATGAGAGATCCTAGCTCAAAAATCTAGTTTGCAGTTAATGTGAATGAGAATATTACTTAAGATAGTAAATAAATCCTAAATCTGTATGAATATATTGTGATAGAATGTTGAAGGGTAAAATAGGCCCTCCCTCATTCCATCCCTTTTTCACTCTCTCTCTCTCTCTCAATCTCTGTAACCCTTTCTCTATCTTGCTCCTGCTATCTCTCTCTCACAGTGTCTCAATCTTTCTCTTTATAATCCTTACTATGTGTCTCTCTCACTCTCTCTCCATTTCCACTTCCTCCTCCCTTCCCTACTCTCTCCTTCTCTCCGTCTATATCTCGGTTTCTTTCTCTCACTTGCTCTCCCTCTCTCTTGATATCTCCCTCTCTCACTGTCTCCCAATAATTCCCTTCCTCTCTTTGAGAATGTCTCTCTCACACAATCTCTCTAAGATTATATCCTTCTCACTCTCTCTCTTTAATTCTCTTCCCCTCACTCCCTCTCTTTCCTCTCACTCTCACTCTCATTCTGACTGCCTCTCTCTCTCTCCCCCTCTCCCACTTCCAATCTTTCTTTACCTCTCTCTCCTATCCCTCTCTATCTCTCTCCTCCTTGCTCGCTCTCACTATCTCTCATTCCCTCTACCTCCTCCTCTCATTCTCCATGTCCCTCTCTCTCTCTCTCTCTCTCTCTCTCTCTCTTTATCCCTCACCCCTTGCCCTCTCTCTCTCTCCCCCTTTGTCTTTGTCTCTTTCACTCCTTCCCTCCCTCCCTTTATTACTCTTTCTCTCTTCATCCCTCTCTCTCTTCTTATTTCTCATCCTTTCTCTCATTCTCCCTCCTTCTTCCCCTCCCCAGACTCTCTCTCTCCCTTAAATCTATTTAAGTCTCTCAGGCTCTCTCTCAATCATCTCTTACCCATTCACTCCTCCCCCTCTCTATGTCTATGTTACCATTACTCCCTCCCTTTCTCCCCCTAAGCCTAAAACTAAAATCTTAAATCTAATTTTGAAACCTGACTTCACTTAACATTATTTAGCATTAAGTGAAACCAATTCTTTCAAAAAAAATATATGGTGACACTATACAATTTTATATACATTGTAAACGTGAAATAAATTTTATAATATTAA
>APFE031565414.1:0-12923 GCA_000404065.3 Pinus taeda
TTAATTAAATTAATTTTATTAAAGTATCACATATGATAAAAATTTCTTTGTTCATAATATAACATAAATTTCAACCAAAAATGTCAATAGTGATCATGAAAGACTGACTCGAACATATATATATGAAAAATAAAAATGAGCAATTCCTTTCAAAACAAAATAACAAAAACACTAGATAGTAGTAGCCGAGAAACTACAAATTTTCTCATTCTGGAACTGCAAGTGGTTCAAATTTAAATTAAGAAAAACTTAAAATAGAACAATGCAATTTCAAGTCACTTATTCTCAAAATTCTTAACCCCTATATCCATCTCAGAGAGAGGATTTACAGTCTTCATACAAAAGAAATTAAAAACAAACTTATCCTTCAATTTCTCAACATAAATAAATAGTAAAAACAAATCAGAAAATCGTTGCAATAGCCTTTAAATTTAGGACGAGGACTGTCTAATGGTGAGTTGTCAAAACATGTAAATGTCCAATAGGCTGGTAAATTCAGGAGGATGTCTAGGCTTGATTCTTATCTGACAGGTTAAAATAGTTGACTTCAACAGTGATCGCATCTATGTGGAAACATTGGATAAACAACGAAGTACCAACCATTGGTTGTGGGGCTTGACAAGAAACTGCCAATGATTCTCAAGTTCGATTTTGGATAATCGCTTGATTCTCTCAACCATTATGTTTCCATGTTCTTCCCAAGTCTTCAATAAGGTCTTAGCCTATCGAAGTGAATCCTCTGGGTAGTTAGAGATAAGATTTTATTGCAACAGAGTATCATTAATTGATTCAGTGATAGAACTAGAAATATCTCGGGCCTCATTGATTGCATTTTCAGCCTGTTTCATTCTAATTTCCCACTCTTAGAAAATTATTGTCTTTTTTGATTCATCAATTTTAGGCAGATTTGCTTCTCTGCCTTCTCTACTTTCTTGTCAGTTTAGAAATCAGTCAGTTGGTCATTTACTTCATCAATATAATTCATCATGTCATTTAACTAATCAACCATGAAATTCCCTATCTTGCATTGATCTTGAATTAATAGGATCTTGTTGCAGAAGATTTTATGTTGATTCTTGAGCAGAGTGTTTAACTCCTTGGATTCCTTCTTAAATTTTTTAGTTGAGGATTAATACTCAACTACTCTATCTTTACCTGCATTTCTTTAAGATAGTCATCTTTTATTTGTATCTCTTTTTTATGTTGTATTTTCAATTTATCATATTTCTTCTGCAGCTCTTCCATATGATTTTGGTATTTCTTAATAATTTTCTTTTTCTTTGCATTGAATTCTTGTTCTAATGAGGTGATATTTTCTTATTTTTCTTTCAGAAGTTCTTAGACTTCAACTGCTTTATCTCCAGGTGGTCTAGGCATGCGCTCCTATAAATTGAGTAAATTTCCCTAATTCTTTGAAAGGTGTAGTAGAAGAACCTTTCCATAAGACTTCAAAGGAAGAAAGATTGCTATGAATTAATGGCCGAGATTACTCGAGATTTCTTTTCTTTCTTCCTCTCTTGAATACTTCCTTATGTTAAGGGTTGTAGAATATATCTAAAGGAGGAATCTCCTCTATATTTATAATAACCTCTAAGATAGGGAAAGCAGGGATAACTTGCACATATTTCTAACCATGAATGGAATATTTATCAGCAACGTCCTTTGACCAGGTTTCTTGTTTAGCATTCTTAGAAGTTCCCTGAATATTAACCAGTTATGAAGGAGTGGAAATTTGAGAAACTGAAGCTTGAGCCTTGATCTTAAGATTTATAGTCATATTTTCCTCATTTAATTTAGGATTGAAAATCAATTCCTCAACCTAAGGTGGGGAAGAAATTAAAACAACCTTTGGTTGATCCTTAGGAGTAACTACTGACTATGCAGAATTATTAAGCTAAGCAGTCGACACTGATGACTTCTCCTAAGGTAACTATAAGAAATCTAATGGAAGATTGGCTATCCGAGAATCTTTGTATTGCAAAAATTGAGTTTTCTCCTTTGTAGACAATTTTTCTTCCACTCCCCATAATATTGTAGCATAAGAAGAATATTGTACAAAGATATCATTCAATTTATCTTCTTCATGGATGAATTGTCTGATTCCTTGAGATGCAACAAAATTCTTCACCATTGAATCTAGGTCATATTTCTTATTGGGAACAATAGGAAATTTTAGAGCTTCATTAGTAGGGATCTCTTTCTTGGCATGGCAGTATTTGGCCAATGGAGATATACCAAATCTTATAGGAAAAATAGACCATGCCCTTTCATTGGATTCTCTCAATACTTTAGTGATACCATAATCCATTTTCTGATAAGTTACCTCTTCTAACTAGCTTATCGGGAATGAATAAAGGAAAAACATGACGATGAAAAAAGTTTCAATGACCCTGATATAAGTAAATAACTCTTCCCTGAACCAATTTCTGACTCTTTGAAGGTCATTCATGGCTTCCTGAGACATCCTCAATGGCTGACACTTAAAGATGGTTTCATATATCAAAACCATAACTATATGACATATCTGGTAGAGATGTTCAAGATATTTGGATTCCCATAGGATGTCATGGTTAATATGGATAGGCTTAGGATCTTGAATAGTCCATTTCCAACCCATAGTAGGAAAATCCATAAAAAAACATAGAGCATCCATAACATAGGCCAACACGTAAAAAGGAAGAAACTTATCTTCATAAACTATTCTATCTTGTCAGAAATCTAGGATATGAGAAGTGAAAATATCATAAATTATGGTAGCCCAATCAAATATATAGCCTTCATAGGCCCCATCAATCAGAGGTACCTAGGTGTTAGGGAATTTTGAAACATTAGAGAGTGCATGCAATCGACACATTATAGTTGAAACTTGGGAGAAGGGAGCAACGAGAGAATCAGGCGAAATACTTACCGGTTTCCTCCATTTTATGCCTATTTCAGTCTTGTCTCTGTTGTTTGATTTGTCCTAACGGGTGCTCATTCTCCTTTATGAAAGCGTTAGCATATTCTTTATTATATATATATACTGAGGATTTGACAAATGATACATGCTTTGCAAATCCTTGTTGGTGAAAGACCCAATTATTGTCCCCTTCTTAGTCTGAAAGCACTAATCGGAAATATCCAAATTTTCCACCATCCAACAGACCATGTCCATGTAAGGCAATAATCATGACCTAGCTGCAATTCTATGAAGGAAAGAGTTGGCAGCATCGCTTGTAGTGGCTTCCAAGACGGGAATACTATCATCAGTTGTGACTATTCTTTCAATAATTTTGGGGTTCTCACTTTCAAATTATTGATAAATTTCTTCCCACGAAGGAAGTCTAGCATCCCTGATACATACAGTATCTGAAAATAGTCCTACTCCTGGAATGTTATCATCAATATCTTTAAGAAATGGGTCAGCGGGTTGTTGTTGTGGAACCTTCTTTTTACCTCTACTGCATTTCCTTGTCTCTTCTACAAATGAGAATCTGAACTTACCTATAGGAGACAAAAGTAGAGACTTCGCAGAAAAAATCTTTAGAGCACTCACGAATGACATAAAAATAGAAACATAGCATAAATTTCTTTTAAGAACAAATTACAAAAACCAAAGTTTATTAAATGTAAGGTTTCATTTACTCGAGGTTAATAATTAAAATGTTAATCCACTTTAAGCAAATGGAAAAGGGACCATGTGAACATGCCATGTTGGATATCGGAACGAAATATCAGAGGTGAATTTAAAATCGAGTTATGATATATTGATTTCCTAATATGGAGAGCCCCAAGAGAAGAGCATCGAGATAAGACAACTTATGAGATGTGAATGTCCAATATAAGATCACCCAAGATGTAATATCTCTAATATACCAATGTTTTGATGTATTAGAGTACTTGGAGAATATGAATCTCGTAAGTTCTTTCAATTGGAGTTCTGATGTAGAAAAGTCCTAATAAAGAGAAACCTGACATTCCAACACTCAAATATAAATAAAATATCTCTAAAGAAGAAAAATAAAATAAAATAAAACTGTTATTTGCAAACTTCCCAGCGTATTCTTATGAGGGACTTAATTTATCTCTTATAATTAGTTGCTAATATTAGTTATATTGGTGAGGTAAAGACTATTTATAAGATTAGCATTAAGGTAGACTCGGGTGTCACAAGTAGTGTCACTACTACCAACGTGTGTCCATAGCCTCAATAGGGTTACCTTTTAACCAAAAAAACCAATATCCCATCCACTAATATAGATTTTAGAGGATTTTAGTTCAGACTTATATTTTTTATTTTTCTGCTTGAAAGTCATTGCCATGGCTTGGTGACCAGATAGTGACAATTCCATTCACAAGTATTAACGATAGTGAACAAGTCAACTCGTGATTATACCCCATGTCTTACATATTTTGGCTATAATCCATTACCCTGGCTTGGTGACCATATTTGGTAATGTCAATACCATTATTACCCATGATCATGATAAGTTATCTCTTGATGAGACCCCTTATATTTCAAGTTTAATATTTTTGAATTACATTCTAAAAATATTTAATTAGTGGATGGGGAGGTAAATCTTCTCGTTAAGAGCTAAGGATGACAGATAGAGTCATAAGAAGCTAATCCATTTTATAATATTTACCTATTTTAATTATTGTATAAGGTATCGCTTATTATGAGACAAAAATCCCTTTTATAAACTTTAGGTTATGATAAGTTCACAGAATGTCAAGGGCGGAATCAGAGACTTTAACATATATAAAATGTTGAAACAATAGCATAATAATAATCCTATTTAAAATTTTCCTTTTAAAAGTGAATTTCATAAAAATTATTAGAGATTATTAATAAATATTACCCAAGTACAAAACCAAAAGAGTAACATTCAACAAAATAGCTAAAAGACAAACCAGTTTATACATATTATTATTTGCATATTTACAAAAAAATAACATGACTTTCAAGAACAATATTTCTTAAGAATGAACCCATTTATAGGAAGGGCCTCCTTCCTTTCCTATAGGTCTTGAAGGATGAAAGTAGATGAGTTTAGTTTCTACACAATCTAAAATGGTCCTGGCCATATTTTATGAGATTTAGTATGTTTGCTTTTTTCCTCATGGGCTTTGTCCCATTTTAGTACAAGATCACCAACTTCAAAAAAATTATTTCCACTTGAACTTACATCGAACCATGATTTAATAGTATTCTGATGTTTACCATAAGTATGTTTTGTTTTATCTCTCCCTTCTTCTAATTTCATTCATTGAGATAATCTCAGTTGAAGGGAAGAACAGGGTTGCTCGTCAATAGATTGAACTAGGGCTAATGAAGGAAAAACAACATTAGGGGGTAGAAAAACTTTTCTCCGTAAACTAAATAGTAAGGGGAAGTTCCTAAGGAATTGTTATGAGTTATGATATCTTCCCACAGAGAAAAGATTAAAGATTTACACAATTTTTTCTAATTTTCATCTATTGTTTGTTTTATTATTCTCAAGAGGTTTTTATTTGTTGAATTTTTTAAAACATTCGCCTGAGAATAATAATGTGTGGAATATTTAGTCTTGAAACCCATTTAAAGAAAAATGATTTATTAAATTGCCTAAAAAATAAGACGCATTGTCAAACATGAAAGCATTATGAAGGCCAAACCAGGTAATAATATGTTGATTATTGAAATCAACTACAACCTCAGAATTGACCACCTTTAAAGGAACTGCCTCCACCCACTTCGTGAAGTAATCAGTACCAATGAAAATGTATTTATGTTTCTGATATGAGTGAGGAGCAATCTCACCTATAATATCCAACCCCCATTGCTCGAATTGTTGTTCAATATTCACTTGTTGCAATGGTAAGGCTAATTTATTTTCCCTTCCTGAAGCAGTTTGACGGGTTTTGCATTTCTTGACATATGCATGTGCATCCTTAAATAAGGTTGCCCAATAAAATCTGGCATGAAGGATTTTATGAGCAGTAGTATCTCCATTATAGTGTCTACCAATTGGTCCATCATGCATTTCCTGCAAAACTCTTTCAGCTTCAGACTTTTCGAAACATCTAAGAAGGACAAAATCATAATTCTTTCTAAATAAATTATTATTTATAAGTTGATATTGATTTTCTTTTAGTCTTAAAGTTATTTTATTTTTGGAATCAAGTTCAATTGGTGCATAACCATTCTTCAAATAGAAAATTAGATCTACATATTGGGATTCAATATCAACAAGACGTACCTCTGAAACATCAATATTTTCACATGTGTCAGCTTCAAATTTATTCTCGGATGCACCAGTCACCAATCTACAAAAACCTTGACCTCTAATAATTTTAGCAGGTTTAATTTCAAGGTTGCATTCTTGTAAGGTTGTGTCCAAGTTGTCTTGTTTTCCACCTAATTCTCTTCGAATTAGTGACAATCTAACAACAAGGAATGGTACAATTACTTTTGTATGCAACAACTTTAAGAGAAAAGGTCTAAAATGTTTGATCGATTTAAATACTGCATAAGATTTCTTTTCAACTTTTGAGCTTGTAATGTTGAACTGTAAAAAGTAACTCAAGCTTCAACTTGTTATTGATTCTTTTAAGTCAACACTACTTCATAAGAGGGATCGAAGGCAAAAGTATATAAAATAAATTCTCTAGAAAAATCAGGAGAAGACAACGAAGGAGAATTAATAATAGTCAGTTTGATGGATTCAAAAGATGTTTTCTCAGATTGTCCCCCACTTATAATGTTCCTTCTTTTTAATCATATTTTAAGTGGCATAACAATTTGTGAGAATTTAGGGACAAAACATTTAACAAAATTCATTTGTCTGAGATATGATTGCATTGATTTTTTATTTCGTGGAAAAGGAATTTCATAAATAACTTTTACCCTTTCAGGATCTATAGAAATCCCATCTTTTGAAACAATAAATCCTAAAATATTTCCTTCTGTTAAGGCAAAGAATGATTTCTTAGGATTAAGTGATATTCCAAACCTTCTACATCTTTCAAAGATCTACTTTGGGTCATGGAGATGATTACTTCTCTTTTTAGAATTAATTGTGATATCATCCAAGTAGATCACTATTGATTTATTTATCGGACCTATGAAAGTTGTGGCCATGGCTCTCTAAAATGTTACTCTTGCATTTAACAAACCAAAAAGAATTTTTTGATATGCATATGTTTCCCATTTGGTTCTGAACATTATTTAACATGTCTGCAGGATGAACAATAACCTGGTTATAACCAAAGAAACCATCTAAGAAAGACATTAATTTGGAACATGCAACTAATTATAAGATTTGTTCCATAGGAGGTGGTGGAAAATTTTCCTTCTCAGATTCTCTATTCAAGTTTCTGAGATCTATACAGATTTTAATATCCCCATTCTTTTTCCTAACTGGAACAAAGTTTGACACATTTGGAATGCCTAACTAGAAAGATGATTTTAGCCTTGAGTAGTTTATTCAAATCAATTTTAATTTCTAACTCAAGATTAAGATGAACCTTTCTGAGCTTTTTTTATACTGGTTTTACATATAGTAACATGGGCATTGGTGTTGAATGATAGAAGTATCATAAGTTTTTAATTCATCATAACTCCAAGCAAACACATCTTTGTATCTTCTTAATAAATGTATAAAAGCAAACCTTTCATCAAGAGAGAGCCTAAGTATTAGATTAATGTTTTGCGGTTTTTCTTCAGACCCTAAATTGATGAGTTCAAATGTTAAGGTACTACTTTGGACTTTAAAATGAGTTGGATTTCTAAATATATCTTTCAAATCATACAAATATTCTAACTTCACCATAGGTTTTGGTAAAGAATTTTCATCTGAGAAAATATTAAGATTTTTATCATGTTCATCCTCATCAATAACTTATCCTATGTATGTTCCTTCTGAAGTAAGAAAACTCAAAATATCGGCATCATCATTAAACACTCTCTTGTTAGTAATATTATCGAGGATAGAGGGTCGAAAGATCAATTCTATGGAAAATCTATCAGGACTAAAATCCTCAGGGGGAATGAGCTTAGAGGCAACGTTGACTAGTATATTTGCACTAGCATTTTGGATTCTAGGGATAGGAGATATATTAAGTGCCAATAAATGAGAAGTCAAGTCCTGGATAAAATACCACTAATGTTTTAAGTGATTTCAAACACAATGAATATTATTTTGAACTTGTTTAACAACAATTTCAAAATCAACGAAAACTTTGAGAAATTTAACATCAAGATTTATAGCCTTCTATAATATTTGAACCAGTGCTTCATATTCAGCCACATTATTTGTGTATTCAAACTCAACTTTGCATGCCAACATAGCTTTCTCTCCATTTGTACTTACTAAAATACAACCAACTCCTGCACCTTCGCTGGACTTAGATCCATCAAAATAAAAGACCAAAGTAAATTATCAGAGTTATTTCCAGATAATTCAAAAATATTTACACACCTTGATGAGTTTGTTTGTGAAAATTTTTCAATATTTGATATAACAAATTCAATAGGAAAAGGAGAAGATTGAGCAGGAAAATAGCTAAAGGAACTCTCAAAAGAATAATTTCCCAAGATATTATAAGTGAAAGCTACCGCTCATTTTCTTCATCAAGATTGGCCATAGTATATTTCATGTGTTTCTCCCTATTGACTCTGATCATATTAGGTTTGTCATGGTAAGGGAGCCAAAGATGAGACCAATATGTAGCAAAATAGCCATGTAAATTTTCATACCAATCCCTACTTAAAGTAAGGCCATAAAATTTAGGGATATCAGCCACCAAAATGTCTATAATTTGAAACACCTTCGAATTGGAAGATAATCTAATTAAGACATCATTCATTTTCCCTAGAACTTTAACTTTTGTTCGATCTAGTTGAACTATTTGTACAACAGATTTATCAGGCTTTACATTCAATTTTAAACATACTGAATAAGGCATAATATTAGAGGATGCCCATGAATCTACTAGACAGTTATGAACGTTTTTGTTGAAAATTTCAAAAGCTAAGAGAAAAGTAGGGGTATGTGAATTAGATATTTCTCCAATCATAATTGCATCGGAAGAATTGATCTTATCAAAAGGGGTGGGAGTAGGCTTATGTTTTCCTTTAGAGGCTTCAGTTGTAATAGCAGGTGAAGGTAATGGAGAAGCAGGAACAACAATTAATTCATTAAGCAATAATTTATGATGTTTCTTTGGATTACTAACCTCATAGAGGGAAATATTATCCTTGGCTTTCTTCATATCCTCAACTATGTTATACTTAATGGTATCCGCTACTATTGAGGTTTTAGATGCACGACGAGTTTTAGGAGTACTCGATGTGGACTGCAAAGATTGATTAGAAGACTTTTTTGGTGTACCTTTTTCATTCGATGAGATTTTTGGACTTTTTTTACCTTTTGTGTTGTATCTGTTGATCCTTTACTTCATGTGCTAATAGGGAGAGATTCCTCTTCTTCTTTGGTCTCTAAAGCAGTGAGCATAAAATCCCATAGGCAATTTGCTTTGATTATTTCTTTGTCTTTTGTTTCTTCTATTGATACTATTCCTTATTCTTCCTCTTCTTCATCTGAATCTGCATTAGATATCTGATCAGGTGGTTGATATTGAAAAGGTCGGTTCCTTTTTATGGATCTAAAAGGTATTCTTGTTGATGTTTCAGCTTTTTGCTTCTTCAATTCTACCATTTCATTGGACATGGTTTTGAGAAATTTTTGTAGACCTTCTAGATCAAAAGGATCTTTGGGAGTTTTCTTTTTGAATTCTTCTTTGAAAGTTATCTTTTTGTTGGTTTTCTTTCTTCGACTATGGCTTTCTTCTTGAGGGCTAACATCCTTTTTTCCACAACCAAATCTTCTTTCATATTATCATATAGTATTGTCTTTTGAGCTTTTTCAACGAACATTGTGATATTTGAAGGTAGGGAACCGATATACCATTTAATCTGAACATCAAAACCAGGTTTGGAAGTAGTAGGGATCTTATTCAAAATATTATTAAATCTTGAATTAAAATATTTAACTTTATCAATACGTGAGATTTTGATATTTGACAATTCATTAATTAATGTTGTTGTTGTTTTATCATCCCCTAATTTCTTTAGGAATTGTTCTTCGAACGTATCCCAATTAGTAATTTATCTTGATGGTAATGAAAAATAATAGGACCCTGATGATCCCTCAAATGTATAAGGAAATGATATACACACTACATCCTCTTCAGAAACTCCATTAAGATTAATTGCCACCATAAACTTATGTAGATGTTCTTTTTTAGGAATTCCATCATCAGGATTATATTCAGGCAACCATTTCTATGGATGCTTAGGAATAGGTTGCAGAGGAGGAGTCAACACAACTTCTCTTTGATTGTTCCATGGTCTATCTACCATTTTGGGATTAACAATATGACCAATGGTGATGAGGAAGATCCATAAGTAGATGTACTTGATGAAGGGGTTGTTGAAGTATTAACAATTGTAGAAGTTTCTCCAACATCACTACCGACAATAATAGTGTAAGTTGTTTGGAGAGGGGAAATATGGGTGTTGGGTCACTAACTTGTCATTATTATTATCACTTATCGACATATATTTCATCCATTTCTACCATTTTTTATCATGCCATATATCATAATTTATCATTTAATTCCATTTCATAATTATTTATGCTCTTGTGGATAAGTAATACTTGTTCTCCTTTATTTTTAATAAATTGATGATTATTATGCATGATTTTTCCAATAATGGTTTATTAATAAAAATTTTATAACATCACTTCACGATTTTGGCCTCCAAGATCTCTTCCAAATTGCAAATTTGATCTTCAACACATAGTCAAATATTCTAACTCAGAAATTCGTTGGGATAAAAATTGACAGTTTTGTGTTGGATGTTTCTAGAAAATGAAATGAATCTTGAAAATTCAAGACACAGGTTTTGTGCAGAACAAACCAAATTAGTTTTTGAATGAGAAATTTTCCAAAATTCGGGCCAGATTGAGAGAAATGCAAGGTTCTTTGAAGGCGATTTTCTCAGATTTGTTGTTGTGGTCGTTTTCCAAATTCTCCCAATTGCAATACCAGATTTGACTTGTTCCAGCTGAATCATGATGGAGAGATATTTCATATCTGACCTTGCTGATCAATTTGCTGTGGACAATCCACAATTGTAATGGAAATCATTATGTAATCAATGTAGTTGTAACTTCCCTTTACTCTTTGTGTATTTAAATGAAAACAGAGATAAAAGAGGGGAAGATGAACAATTGTTGAATTGGAGGCAAAGCTAATAACTTCATTCTGATGTAATTATTTCTCTGAGATATTTTAATGAAAGAAATTATCCATTGAGCTTTACATCTCTTACTTGTAATCTGATTTGAATTATTTATCAAGGCAGAATTGACTCTTGGGTAGTTGGGCCCACTACCTTGGATGAGGTGATGCCTTGAACATGTAAAGTAGTTTAGTTGTGTGTTTATTTCCTTGAATTTAAATTTTTTTTCTTAAATTAAATTTCATTTTTTTAAGTAATTTGTTGGCTGTTGCATTTTCCAGATTTGTTGTTTCCTGCAATTTCTAGATTTCATTTAATTTGCTACCCTAGGTTAACATTTGAATTTTGTTGGGTGCAAAAGGTTAAATTTCCAATTCAGCAATGTGTGGTTTAATTTAGTATTGATTCAAATAGTGTGATTAGCATAATTCTTTTCCTGTCATTTACTTTCCAGTTTTTAAATCTAGTATTGTTTTTCAAGTCTTACATTTTATTTCTTATCGAATGAGATTGATCGTGTAGAACCAAATCATATAGAACCAATGTTAGTTGTTGGTAGTTGCTTGCATATATTTTTCCAATTGCCTTGAAACAGAAAGATGTTCCACGGGTTGATAATTAGTGTTCAGGTGATTAGTTGCTTTTTTATTAAGCAATTAATTTACTCAACAATGGGTGGATGAAGATGTCAAAGGGTGATAATAGGATGGTAAAGAAGGATATGAATAAGTAGGATGAATACTAGGAGTATGAGGTGGAGAGGAGGTGATGTTCTCACTATCTAATGGATCAATACCATAGATATGTTTCTCTTCATTTTTAGTCGATAATGGGAATTTAAATGGTTTGAAACCAAGTTTCTCACCTTTTGATCTATTAAGTACTCCGATTGATTTTAGAGAATAAATGACACTACCTCCGAAAGGTTCTGGTTGAGTAAGTTGTTCTCCAGAAATGGAAATTCCTTCCAATTTATGTATGAGTTTTTGAAGTTCAGGGGCTTCAATAGGTTGATCTGAAGGTGGTGTGTTTACAGAAGTTTCACTAGGTGATTTTGTAAAAGGGCTAGGATATTTTGAAGATGCTTCAACAAATTCAGATCTAGGATAAGGTGATTTGGAATGTGATCTAGAAGTTCGAGGAGATTTTAAGGAGGATCGACTCTTAGAATGACCTCTTGATTTAGAGTGAGACTTTCTTGCTATTCATAATCTGTTGACCTTCCTTCTATCACCAAAAATGTTGATGGATTTTAATTGACCTCATCAACATTGGGGGAAAACCACTCGGTTGAAACCCCAATTAGACCCTTTCTATTTAGAATGATGGCTCTAACTGGAATTATCGGACCAATTTCCCTTAATTAAAATATGTGGAATGGAATGAGTGGTGGTGATAATGTATTTATTAATAAAACTAATATATTCTGATAACCTACTTACAAATCATTATAACTTATTATAATACCTGGGTAAGCTAATAACATATTGTAGAAAAACCTATAGATTCACAAGCTCATGTAATCTACTAAAACAAGAGACAATAATCTACTTCTACTCTTTACAGCAGAAGCCCATAAACATCGAGCAAACAATAATCAATAGAGGAAGAGAATCAAAGGCATATAACACAATGAATATCTGGGGAAAGCCAC
>APFE031565418.1:5239-20949 GCA_000404065.3 Pinus taeda
TAAATAGGCCTTCGAGCCTCATTGTAACACAGTTCGGAGGCATGTAGCCACACATCTCTTCTCAGAGATAAGCTGCCACCGCCCTAGCTGGTTTATTTCCATTTCTCGTTGTAAGCATATTTCGGTATTTTCCATTAATGAAATGAAGTATTATTTCCGCTGCATCTTTGTGTATATGGTTATCTCTGCAATTTGTTGCGTTCCTGTTTAAGTTTGGATCAGCTTTTGGTGGTCCAAAAGCTCTCAATGGGTAGGATTGATCCAGGAGGATCTCCATATACTAGTGGCATGGTAAAAATCTCAAAAATTCAAAGTGGCAGAAAGTCAAGTAACTTCACATTAGATCAAATTACTCATTTCCCTGATTCCAACGGCATAAACGACACTCCAATCCAAGTCTGTGTGAGAAAGATAGAAGCAATCAAAGTTTCGGGTTGACTTACACATGTGGCAGGCTTAAGGAGGGAACAATTTGGTAGAAATACGGCACCAGAATCCAGCCAGTTTTCTGGGAAAATTTGTAGGATGCTTAATTTGTCCAATATCCCTAAGGTTCTAGAAAATGGCTAAGGGGGTTATGTAAAAACAACAAAAAAAAAATACAAAAATGGGGTGGGCGTCCATGACCCCATCGCCCCCGGAACCACCAAATAACAAAAAAATATTAAATATGGGGTGGGCGGCCATGACGTCGCCGCCCCCGGTACCCACCAGAACCGTCCCAACAAAAAATCATATATTAATATGGCAAGCAGCCATGACCCTGTTGCCCCCGGTACTCACCACAGCTCATATAATATATTGTGTTGGGGGAAAGCTGTCAACCTCGCTGCCCCTCCACTCACCTGTTACCACATAAACACGACGAAAATGGGGGGAGTGGGCCACCGGACCGGCGAACCCACCACCCATAATAAACAATGAATATATATTGTGACAAAAATGGGAGGGGCGAGATTTGATCCTCTGACCCCTCCTTAACCACCCTTCTTTTTTAACCAGTGTGCCAATTGTCCTTCTTGTGACATCCACCCATAAAAAAAATATATAATCTCTTATGCACGGTGCATCCGAGGGGGAGCACGACATAGATTGCAAGACAAAGGAGGCAGAACCTTGAGCAAGCCTGTGACAAGAGGCAGAACCTTCCCTAAGCACTTTTTCCAAGGGATCAGTTTTTGTCCAGTGTCAAAATTGGGCAAGTTTTATATCAATTTTTCACCTCTCGGAGACAGGAACTCAATGGTGATGTCAGCTTATGCAATAGAGATCTCCATTTTTTGGCCATTTTCCATATTGGAGGTATACGACTCCTGCTGTAAATGTTGATTGTACTTCTTCTTTCTCATGCCACTTAATGAATGAAGGCCTCCCCATTGATTGAGCAGGGCTCGGAGAAGTAGTCCAAATTGGACGAACTCCGTTATCAAGTCTCTTGTCTTATTTTCATGCTTTTATGTGTTTCTCCTCTTCTTTCATGTGCACATTAAATTTCTATGGTTAAGCTGCAATTTATCCATGTAATTCTTTAATACAAATATAAGAAAAATATCTTAGATCAAGGGGCCATTTCTCAAAAGGTTCTAAGACAATTTGGGATTGTAACGGCATCTCATCTAATTGCAGTGGTTGGCCCATCCTTTGACAACTATCACATCCCTTCACAAACTTCTTGGCATCCTGAAATATTTTTGGCCAATAATACCCTGTTGAAAGGACTTTGCATCATGTCTATTTGTCTGCGAAGTGCCCTCCACAAGGTTCTTCATGACAGGCTTTAAGGTTGTCAAAGACCTCATCTTCTCTAACACAATGTCTGATCTGGAAATCTGGTCCAATGTGATAGAGGTTCCCATCTATCCAAGTATATGTATCACTTTTTTGTATGATCTTTATTTTCTCCTTGGAGGACAAATACTATGGAAAATTCCCTGTAGCAAGATAATTGGTTATATCTACATACCAAGGTAAGTAGAAATAGAAAAAAGATATTCATCTAGGAAAGAATCCTCAGTAGGAATGCAATTGTCATCAATCGTTAACCTAGAAAGATAATCAGCTACTACATTATCTTTTCCAGGTTTATCGACAATTGTGATATCAAATTCTTGTAACAATAATAACCAGCGTGTAATCCTACCATTGGTAATTGCCTTATTCATTAAGAAACAAATGGCAGAATGGTTAGTTTGTATAAATACTTGATACCCAGTGATATATTGTCGAAATTTATTGATGGTGTGCACGACTGCTAACAACTCCTTCTCGGTCACTGTGTAGTTGAGCTCAGTCGGGGTTAGATTTTTTCTTATGTAGTAAATATCATAAGGTTTCTTATCCTCTAGTTGGCCCAAAATAGCACCTACATCAATGTCAAATGCATCTGTAGCTATGTGAAATGACAGTTCCCAAGTAGGTCCTTGCAACACCAAAGTTGTTGATACGAAACATTTCAATTTAAAAAGGCTTTCTCACACTTCCCTGTCCATAAAAAGTCGAGATATGTTGGGCATCAGATCCCCCCATAGCATGCTTTTGGGGCTTGAAGCCTGAATTTTGTTCAAGTGTAATGTAAAGACCCTGTGAAGTGTGGGTGCAGAGCGCGAGAGTCTAGGGTTGTCCGCCCTAAAATAATGTAATTTAATGTATGGTATGTCGGCCTACCCATGGTCTGTGGACCATGGGATTGTATAAATAGAGTGAGACTCTAAGTGTAAAGTCAATCTGAGTTTTGATAAGCATGAGATAGATGCAAAGGCATGGTTAGAATATAGAAGTGAATCTGAAGTGTATTGGGTCGTAGTGGTAGGTAGAGGCTCTGCAGATGAGTGCGTAGAGGCCTAGTAGAGTCCGCAGTTGAGTGTACGGACCCCTACAGCTGAGTGCACAGGGCATAGTCAGGTTTGTAACTGAACTTGAGTATTAATAAAGATAATATTGATTCAGGATATTGTGCACCTGCTTGTAGATCTATATTTCTATTTTTTGGTTATTCTTTATGCATTAATAGTATTTTCAAGTACGCACACTAATCTGAAATTTTAACAAGTAATAAGAATATTGGGCCTGCACAAACTAAGTTAAGCACTAATATAATATGAAGGTGCACACGGGTTACAAAGAATAGAAAGATGCACGGAGTAGCGTAGCACACAGATTAGGATTGCGAACCTCCAGAACAATCATCAAGACATCCCTAGGGTGCGAAAACTTGGTTCCAGCACCCTCCCATACTACTTCAAGTGAGATGTCAATCCGCGCTCCGCGGAATGTTTACGAAAGGGCCAATAGTACCGGGATTTTCTTCGCTAAACTCACCACTGAATCTGGGTCAAGCCCCATGTAGCCAACAAATGGTTTTGTTGCCAGGACTGGGATCTGCCTAAGGGATGTTTAATGTCGTGCCACTGGAACCCAACAAAGAAGGAAATTGAAGAGTGGTTGGACAAGAAGATTCACGAGTTTGTGACATAGGAAAACAAAACTCCGCAACTATCCGAGAAAAGGTGGTTGGACCGCTACGTGTATACGAAAACCCACAAGATCTTCTTTGCATACTTTCCTTTTGAACTGTATGAGTGGATCACAAGGTTAGCCGACAGCCAAGGAAGGTGTAAGCTCGACCAACCAATAGCGTGGACTCCAGAATTAGTGCACAGGCTAGAGGCATAAGAAGATAAGATCGCGTGAGCTGTGGACCATTGGCTCGACCGGATAATAGGGGGAATTTATCATTGACTTTGCGATAGACATGACCGTGCGATACAACGAAGCAGAACGACATTTTCTCAAGGGAACGCGAGGTAAGTACATTAAATCTTTGAATACTTGGATTAAGATGTTGTTATGTGAAGTGTGGGTTTTGCGAATACATTAATGTTTGGAATGACGTAGAGTAGAAATATCTACAAAGGTAGCGGGGAATTAGAAAAGAGTCCCTTAGTTTCACCTTCGCGAGAGAGAAAGGAAGAGCTCACTCGGGTCTCTTCGAGAAGTGCGGCTAGTTTGATAATGCAGCGCATTCCGCAGTTACCACCTCCACCTGCGCCACCACCCGCTTCACCTCCTTCACCTCCATCTCCACCCACTGCACCTCCACCAAACCTATAGTTCAGCATGGAAAGTGTTGTTGGAGAGGTAAATCCCCTCTACGGATAGAGGCGATCCCTACTAGCCCAAAACGTGTCTAGCAACAATCAAATAATGCTATCACGCAAGTTCCTAATTGCAAATAAAAGGTAGGTGATGAAGACCTACTTGGGTTCCAACGCTTTTGTTTGTAGAAGAGACATCGCCCACGATCCTTTGCTTTGGCCGGTCACAATCCTCCACTATCCTTGTGAATGGACACCTGCACACAAAGGGAACAACACAAACACAAGCGTGAAATATAATAAATGCAATTATACATCAGTCAGGAAGGACATAATTCAACATTAATCATTACAACAATGAGAATGGAACCATAATGATAGTCATCTATTATTAATGATCAACAAAGGAGAATACAACCAGCGTCCTGACGTCAAGTCCTCCTTTGGCTGGGTGCTCAGCTACACAATTCTTGCAAAGCTTGAAGGGATGAGGGACAAGCCTCTCTCTCTTTGGTGACAAGATCTCCTTACTTATGTTAAGCCTTATGGACACAAAGAAGGCTCTTGCAACTCTAATCTCTTGATATCTTCCTTTCAGCACCAGTATTACTACCACTACCACTAGCTTGCTCAAGGCATGGAGACAAGCTTTTATAGATGAAAAGGAAGAGATAGGATCAATCACAACAAAAATGGATTTGGCTTCATCACTTGGAAACTTCCATGGAAGGGTGGAAAACTACCTCCCATTCAAGGAGATTCGAAGCCAAACCATCCTCACCTAACATAGATTCAATTGGTGAATGAGTTGGAGAGAACTTTCGGAGGTTGATTGGTTAAAAACTTTGCCCAAAAAGGTTGGCACAATTGCGACTCTGGAACAGAGCGCTAATAGCACGCCCCTTTAAGAGGATTTTCCCCACTGGCACGGGAAGAACAAAGTGGCCCACGCTAATGTAAAAAGGGCCATTTTCAAGGGAAAACTGCAGGAGATGTCTTCAGGGCATATGAAGCTCATGTTCAGAGGGGAATGATGCAAGTGGTTTCAAGTCTTGTCACTTCTCACAAGTCCCAAAATGCGTCCTCCAAGGTGCAGGAGAGGGGTAACAGGGACGGTGACAAATTACTGTGTAACAGATGCCCCCTAAAGCATGAGGCCCGAGAGAGAGAGGGGTGAAGTGCTTTACAAGAACATGTGTGACTAAAAACACTGCCACCGGAGAACCTGCGAAAGGAAGTACAACTGATATCTCAAGTACATGATATATGTGGTATGGGCGCAGCCATCTGTAATAGAGTATATAAAAACTGGATCCCAGGTATGGACGCAGCCATCGGATGAGGATCAATGAATGGACTCAGGTATGGTCGCAACCATCCAATAAATGAGTCATGTAATGATTACAATAATCCACAAAATGCGACCCAGATTTCAATATGCACAATCTGGGGTCTTGCGCTCCAACTCGATCTGAACACAGTACAAGTTCAAGCATGTGAATACAGGAGTCGAAGTCGAACATGCATGAACATCGTCTGATTACCAGTCAATGATGAGAACTGTTAACAGACGCGAGAGGTGCCACCAATAATGACAATGGTCCTCAAGGAACTATAGGTACAATCCACGGTGTGCGAATCAATGAGCTGGTGTCGAACACCCGCAGAATCATCCGATTGGAGGCCAATGATGAAAACCTCTCGTCGAACACGAAGAACCTGCCATTGAGGCATGCAGGCTCCAAGGTACTTGAAGGGAGTCATCTTCCTGGATAATGAGCTAAAGTCGACAGGAAGTGATCTTGATCGAAGGTGGGCCATAATGTTTCCCACATCATCGACACGAGACAGAGAGGAATAACATGTTTTGTGTGAGGTATCATAGGGAGGTTGAGTATTCTGCAGGGGTCAACTTCTCTTGAACATATCGGCGGCACAACAGCAGATTTGGCAGTATTTGATGTCAAATGATCAGGGGTCATTATGACAAGACGATGAGCAGATGAATGGTCAAATAGGATAACCCAAACCCATGGAGGCAAGTGTGAAACGAGATGGGATGTCCCCACCTAGACACGAATGTAGATAAGTGCCATGTTCAAGAGCGACATACTACCGACGACGACGATTATGATTCCTTTATTCCCCCACCATTTCTGGCGAGTACCCCGATTATTTTTGGATGGAAAGCTTGACGGGGATAGCATATGCTTGAATGGTGTCATTATGACAAAACCCGATGTTAGTAAAGTTTTAACGAGTCTGACAAAGGAAAAAACTCGGCGTCTTTTCATGTTTAGAGAGTTTGAAAAGACAGCAAAAAGAAAACTCCAGGGGTGTCCTTTTTCGTAAAGTTGTGTCTCTCGAGCCCGAAAAAGTATAAAACTATGCTCGAAAGAACCGCCCGGCCATTACGACCGAGGAGTACTTTTCGTCAGTAGTGACACCGACCTGAAAAAGTAAAAAAAGCGATCGATATCACGTCGTTTCGTCACCATTAACGAACCTGAAACGACAAAGGCCCGACGATCTTTTCATTTTTTATATGGTCGGAAAATAGTTTAAAGACGACCGCCTCTTTTTTACTTTTAACGAGTCAAGAGGAACAAATCGGCAATATTTTCATGTTTAGTGAGTCAGAAAAGAGCTGAAAGATAACTCCATAGTGACATTTTCGTGTATTTACCGAGTCCGAAAAAGTATAAAATACAACTCGTTTCACTATCGAAGTTGCATAAAAGACCTGTCACTGCACAAGAAGCAAGCGTAAAATCCATTCTCGACCAAAAATATATTAAAATATTCAAAAATAACCTTTTTAAACCTAAAAATAAGTCAAAAAGTCTATAAGTATGGTGAAAATGTAAAAAATAGAATTACTTTTACTTTTTACCTCTTGAATAGTGGGAGTGGTCTGTTTGGGGAGCAAACTTCAGGTGGTGATTACAGCCAATCCATGCAACCATTCAAGATTTCGTCGGCTCCAGGTAAGAGGCGTTTCCCTTAGCTCCATTTCCATACCTTTTTTTATGCATTTTATCCCTGATTGAGCCTCTACAAGGAGGAATTCAAAATTTAGGGCTTTGCCCCATTAGCGCGGGTATCTGGCACGGACCTGCGCTAATGGCGTGATTTGCCTAAAGGGGTCGCGCTATTAGTGCATCTATTTTAGAAACAGTCGCGCTAACAGCGCGACCCAATTTTTTACATGGAAATCCCATTGCATTTTGAATTTTTCCCGGTTTATAAATTTACCAGGGTTTTAATAATGATTTATTTATCCTTGTGGGTGTAGGAAACAAGAAAAAATGGTGGTGGAATGGAAAGAACGGGAACATGATGCCGTGGACGCCTTGGCCATCGAGGATGAGGGATGTATGAATGCTTTGAGGGACTGTGGCCTCAAGAAGTTCTTCCTCACATCATATATGCGATCTCAGCCTGAGTTGTTGCAGTTCATAATCGATGCTTGGGATGTGGATGACCAAGTATTTCGCTTACGGGGCCAAACCTTAGAGCTGGAGGTGTCTGAGGTATATTTCATTACTGGGCTGTCACGGAGAGGGGCGATTCCCATTTTGACTGGAAGTAGACCTTCCGGAGAGAAGGTAGGTGAAGTAAAGGCCCGAGTGTGTCCAGAGGCACAATTTGGGAGAAACAGTGCGAAAGTGGCTATCAATACCATCCAGGACTTGGCTCTCAAGGCGATATTATTCACTGTCACGCGTGCAGCTAGGGTACAAGCGCCCCATGAGGCGAGCAAGAATCATCTGTTACTAGCGACAGAATGCCTCAACCCCACCATCTTCGATCGGGCTACAGCGGTGACTACCAACATCAAAAGGCAGCTTACAAATTGTAAGCGTGCAGGAGTGAAACAGTTCGCGTATGGCTCAATTATGGTGTCGTTCTTCTTGGAGCGATTACCACTTTTCCAGATCCAGGGAGCTGTAGTGGCTGATCCATTGCCACGAGAGCCTAGGATGGCTCGCTGGGCAGCATTGATGCCCAGAGGAGGAGGGGGCCAGTAGATGTTCTGGCGGCCCGAATTCTTCATATGGCTTCGCCGTTAGTTGATCATGGTAGAGGATTGGCCATACGCGGGGACCAATTTCATGGGGGACCCAGACCTCCCACTGCCAGAGGGAGAGGAATGGGACGAGGAGTTAGGTATGAACTCCTCATTTTTTATGTTTTATGTATTTTCATTTTTTTTTCTTTTTAATACATGCCTGTTCTGATGACGGTTGTATGTATATGCAGATGTTGGCCTAGAGCGACCAGCCGACTTATCTCCTATAGCGCGGAGGGGCCAACCCGTAGCTGACCCTCAGGCAGGGGGTACCATGGGGAAAGAGCTGATACAAAATCTCGAGGGGATCACCCAAGGGATTCCGGGTTACGCTAGATTGGCGGACGTGCCTTTTGCATACCAGAGGCACACAGTGGGGGTGCCGACTCACGTTCATCGTCTGTTGAGACGATTGGTGCGCGCGGTGACATGCTATCATGAGTACCACCGCGATTAGACTCCTAGGCTTTACTTTCTGCATATTTTTTGAGAGACATGTGTCTCAGATGTATGGAGAACACAGACTCTATCTAGACATGTACACTTATTTTTTAGCGCCTCGGTGTGCCACACGATATATATATATATATACATGTTGTTATGGTTTATTGTATTTTATGCTTCTTGTATTATGTTGATTCACATATTATGCAAATTTCTGTCCAATATATAGTTAGCTAATGCATTGGTTACCGTATTAAGTCGTCTTGGAATATGTTGATAAGTAATGAAATCAAAATCCCTTTCTAATAACTTAACATGTAAATACAACCTTAAAATGCGATGATCTCTGACGTAATAACGTCCATTGAGCTGGTGGACTACAAGTTGAGAATCCAAGTTTACAACCAATGTGTGAATGCTGAGGTTAATTGCCTCAGCTAATAATTCAATCACAACACTATATTCAGCCACATTGTTCGTCGTACAACCCAGACACACCCCTTGAATATCTACTAACTCACCATGAGGATCGTAGATCACCCATGCCACAGATAACAAGTTGCGAGTACTGCGGGAAGCACCATCAGCGAAACCAACGTAAGGCGATCCAGACATCTGTTCAAGAAGCAAAAGACACAATAAGCGGTAATCATGTCGACATACCACAAAAACTAAACAAACACGCACACACAACACACTGCTGAAAGCATACGTATGTACAAAAGTAAAGCGTACGCATGATACTTGGTTCAAGTCAAGCCCATTTCGGGACTTGCCTTATCGCATTGTTGCGTAATCGGCCTAGATAACGTAGGCGTCGTCTCGGCCTGTTTTATAAAATGATCAACAACACCGATGATCTGCCCATGCCCCCCGGCCGAGCGAGGGTTACAAGCTAGAGGATCAATGCCCCCTTGTGCAGAGGGACCGAGGGTCGCAACAGTGTGCGATGAGGAATCAGAACGAGTAGAAACCAAATCGAGCAACGAAAGGTTCGGAGGTGGGAGTGAGAAAATACCCATGAGGGTAGGATCTTTGAAAAGCTCGGCTCCCACACTCTCGAAAGGAACAAAGGTATGTTCAACGAAAGGCACATTTCCTTCAGAAGAAGAAGCGAAGAAGGAGAGCTGGTCTACCGTGACAATTTTCCCTTGGTGAGGGAAACAGATGACATGGAAGAGGGATGAAGCCACGACATGCATGGCATATGTCCAACTCTGGCCCAGAAGGAGGTTGTAAGTAAGATTTGCGTCAACAACCTCGACTTCTACTTCAACGGTTTTTCCTTCTAAAGTAATTGGCAATCATTGAAGAATACCATAGGGACGAGATTCTCTCCCATCGAAAGCTTCCAAAGTCATAGGAGACTGGCTTAGAGTCGGAGACCTGATCGCTTTCCAACAAGTAATAGACATAATGCAAGTCGATGCGCCCTCATCAATAACTATATGATGAATCGTTTTTGAATTGATGATGACTTGGATAAGAAAAGTGATCTGATGAGGCAGTCTTGGGACATGACTCTCGAGATCAAAGGTAATCAGATCCGAATCTGCTGGGTCGATGCCACCGATGGCCGATAGCAAGGACTTCCTCTGAGGGGGGAAGCTCTGGAGAACTTCTAAGGCGGACATAGCCGACGGAGCCTGTGCTAAGTCCTCAACTATGCTATAGTGCTGGGCAGCACGGGCATTCAGGTTGTAAGATGATCTCCTGAGTACTCCTTTAGGAGGGGGTCGGATGGTCGTCTCAGTACTTGGTCTCTCAATATGGAGCGGACCAGAGCTGGACGAAGGAGCACTTGAGGGAACCTCGGGCTCCTTCCCAGCAGATGATGGATACTCCTTTGCTCGAGCCGTTACATGAACGGGAATAGATCCAGCCATGAAGACTTGGGAACCAAAGGGAGAAGAAGACGGATCAGCCACCATTTGAATTTGTTGAGAGGGAAAAGGTTCTTTAAGAACCGCAGGAACCCCAGGAGCGCCTTTCAACAAACGACTAACTTCGGATTGCCTTGGGCAGTCCGTAGTGTAGTGATCCTCCTCACAAATGAGACAAGGATATTTGAGTTTGCGCTTAGCTCCTTCCTCGGCTGGAGGTTTGGAGGATTCCTGTTTAGGTTGTTCAGACTTATTTTTTCCTTTTCCCTTTTTCTTTCCTTTCGAGGCCTTACCCGCCGTGGTGGACTGGACGGCATTGACCTCAGAAGTACTACCAGAATTTGAACCACCCTGAGAAGTGTTTTTGTTAGAAGCACTTGACTTTTGCTTCCCAGGGTTTGAAGATGATTTTTTGGAGGCCGGGTTGACAGAGCCAATAACTCCATCGACAGATGGCTTCGGTGGAGCCTTGGATGTACCTGGTCTCGGGGCATCAGGAAAATACTCGTACAAGGTACCTGACTGAGAGTAAACTAAGTCTAGGTACTGAGCACGTGTGATTGCTTGCTCTTCAGTCACGCAGGCTCCCATAGTAATGTCCCGTGCAATCTTAGGGACAAAGGAAGTCGTGAACCAATCGGTGAGGAGTTGATCAGGAATCCAAAACTTGATCAACTGGCGACGCCTTCTCCATTCATGTATATGATCAGAGATGTGCGTAGCTGTATCCTGCTTAAGAGATGTCAGGAGATGAGTCCCTGTCTCGTACCGAATGGGTAACTGAAAGTGAGTAAGGAATGCCATAGCCAATGAATTAAAATTCTGAAATGACGCGCGGGTCAATTCAATATACCATTTAGCGGCAGAACCGGTGAGAGTCCTTTGGAAGAGGCAAAGTTGAATCGAATCATCAAGCCATGAATTAGACGAACACCATAAGTGATACGTCATTACATGGGCTTGAGGATGCTCTCCGGCTTTGCCGTCAAATTTGGGACAGTCGTCGAGTATTTTAGTTGGAACTGGTGGCCATTGTGGATTATGCAAAATGGGATCATTTTTTAATTTCGACACATCGGGCAGTTCCAACGTCGCTAGAAATGGTAGCTGCGGGTTGAAGGACATCTGTGGATATGAGGTAGGGCCAAAATTCCATCTAGTTGCTGGTTTCCCTCACTGACCTTGTCCAAATGGACCAGGTCCAAAAGGACCCTGTCCACCTTGTCCAGATGGACCAGGTCCAAAAGGACCCTGTCCACCTTGTCCAGATGGACCAGGTCCAAAAGGACCCTGTCCATAATAATTTTGTCCATAAGGGTTATATCCGTAACCGGATGGTTGATACTGGTTCTGCCCCCCAGCGCCCCATTGGTTACCATACTGCCCTACAGGTTGCTGATAATTTTGATAAGGGTTGACCTACGACTGTTGGTAATTTTGATACGGGGTATATTGATTTTGCCCCTGGGGTTGCTGGTATCCATATGGTTGCTGGGCTCCATATTGAGCCTGGGAACCAGGTGGCATCTGATAAGAAGGTTGGGATTGGTACCCACTTGAATAAGAAGGTTGGGATTGATACCCACCTTGTGACTGGAGACCAGCTTGATTCTGGGGTTGGTAACCGGGTTGAGGCTGTGAAGCAGGAACCATCTGCATGCCCGGTTGAGCTGCCCCAGAAAGATATCCTTGTGAAGGTTGGGCCATCTGGCCGGAAGGTTGTCCTGGTTGGATCTGAGACGGACCCATTTGCCCAGAAGGTTGAGCTTGCTGAGCGATGGGTTGTCCTTGCGCAACTGAAGGTTGTCCTTGTAGACGAGATGGTTGACTAGGCTGAGCAGTGGGCTGGCCTTGCTGTGCGTAAGGATGGCCACCTTTGCCAGAAGGGTAGCCTTGTTGGTTTCCAGGTTGAGCTTGCTGCGCGTAAGGTTGTCCCGGGTTCCCATAGGGTTGCCCCGAAGGGTATCCCTGTTGGGGCCCAAGTTGTCCTTGTTGAGCATAGGGTTGTCCTGGGTTTCCATAAGGTTGCCCAAGATATGTATAAGATGGACCACCAGAGGTTCAAGATTGTGCCTGATAGGGTTGTCCTTGCGAACCTCTAGGTTGACTTGGATAGGTCTTGCCATAATATTGCTGCCCATGATTAGGCTGCGAGTAGGATGGTTGACCCTGGTAGGGTGGTCCTTGGGATGGCTGCCCTTGACCTGGACAGAACTGGCCACCACCATAACCGGTGGTACCCCAAGCCACATTCAACGGAACTGACCCCTCAACATAGGGTTCAGTTGGCAAGGAGGTATACAAATAATGATTGACAGGATCATAATAAGGGCCTTGCCCACCTGGGTTTTGGACAGCATGTAAGTACTGAGAATATGCCTCCCCTGCCGAAATAGGACCAGAGGAAGGTTGGGCTCCACTTACAGGATGAGCGACTCTAGCAACATGTGCGGATGGACCACTATGTACCGGGCCTCGGGATGGGCCGGCAACAGAAGTCACAGTAGAAGATGCTGTAACGGAACTAGCAACTGGAGTCGATGACGCGACACAAATGATCAGATTGGTTGGAACTGATGTAACAACAGTATGGTGAACTTGGGAAACAAAGGGTCCCGTAGTAGGGACAATGTTATGATCCCACATAGAAGAGGAAGTCGCAGAGCTCATAGCATCCCTTAGAGATCTATAGCGCGCCGGCACTGTGATACCGAGAGGTGTAACAGTGTAGGGCGTAGAGATAACCAGGGATGTAGCTGGGATGGGAGTATCAATACTCGACATAACGGGCGTTCCACTCGATACAGGAGATGTATCCTCCATGTCGGAAGAAGCCATCGGAGATGAAACGCCAATAGGAGTAGTGGGAAAATCCTCTTCAGAAGGCTCCCAAAAAGGGTTCCAAAACAAGTCGTAAAGCTCGTCCTCTGGAGCAAGAGAGTTCAACGGTTGGACACTCAGAACAATAGGGAAAGTGTCGGCACAAACTGGTGTCTCAGGGGCAGCAGAAGAAGGAGACCCTTGGTCACTTGGGACGGGAGACGGGATCGATGGATCCGCCAGGATGATCAAACAAAGACCCTAGACAAACTAACGATAAGAGACCCTACTCAAAACTAAATGCAAAAAAGATCTAAGAAGGTGAATGTAATCGTGGCCGAATAATTTTTTAAGACATTAGGACACAACTTGACCTTTTCATGTTTTAAGAGTCGAGAAAAGGACAAAATATGACTCTAGTTGCCTTCGAATGTTTAATGAGCCCAAAGTGACAAATGCTCAATAGAGCCTTTTCTTTTAAGGAGTCCGAAAAGGATCAAAACGTGACTGCTCTGGACAAACTAGGCAAGGGGTTTACCAGACAATCCGTAAAACTGCTTATACACCTTGGCAATCATATGAAAACCAAGGACTTTCCGTATTGCAGTCAATCTTCCCGAATGTTGTGTTTGGTGCGTTACGGCTTGTAAGGAGGCAGACATGGCTTCCTATGTATCAAGGACGATAACCTAGTGGAGTCTCCCCATATATACGCGACGGTACATGGGAGCGCAAGTCCGTACTAGACCATAGTTGAATCACACAAGGAGGAATCACCCAACCTTAATGCGAGAACAAAAGTGACTAGGTTTAATGACCCCGGAGCACGTCTCTAGCCTAGACCTCTAGAATGTGAGCATTATGTTCCAATACGTTTTTAAGTTTATTCGGTTTATTTTATGGTTTATCTTCAGTTAAGTTTCGATTCCAAGTCCTACCGTATGTGATCTTTCACAATTGCCTAGATGCAAGCTATATGCTAAAGAATACCATTTCGTTCGATGAATACTAACTACGAGAGGGTTAAGAATTTTCAATCAAACAAAATGAGCACAATCAATCAAACACCCTAATGTAGCTAATGGCAAATAAATAAAAAAAATATCTTTCAAGAATACAAATCAAAGAAAAGTTCTATTCCATTAACTATTGAACGCGAAAGAGATTTGTTCGATTTCTTTTTCAAAGGCACAATGCACTAGAATGAATTTTGAAAGACAATAACACCGAGTAAAAGAGATAACTTCACTCAATGAGAACACAATGAAATACCAAGACACCAAAACAATTCTCCAAATCAAAAGAAAAACAAAGGCTTGTACGAGCTATGTGATCTAAGCTCAAACAAGGCTAAAATGAAATGCAAGCAAGAAAGAAGCAAGTCACTCGGAAATCAACCAAAAACACTTCAACAATCACTGAACAAGTGCAAAAACAATCGCAAAGTCGATTGGACAATCAAGAAACCGAAAAATCCTACGGAAGCCTCGACACACACGGCCACTAGATGCCCTAGGGCTAAGGTGTGAAATCGGTAGAAAGAAGCAAACAACCGAAGGATGGAGGTTAAGAACCAGTCAGACAAGGATCAAAAACACTCCAGCAATCAAAAAAGATGTGGCAAGATACAAATCCAAGCTCAGAAGGCAGGAAAATAGGTGGACTGAAAAGGTTAACAGGCCTGGCGCGATTGTCAGGCTGTAACTCGCGCTATACAGGGATTGGCGCAGGTTGTCAGTTCGCAACAAGTGCCACTAGCACGACTGTCAAAGCAAAAACCGCGCTAATAAAGTTTGCCAAGTCAAAAAGAAAAACAAGCGGCTCAAAGCTTGGTTTACCGTATCTAGGGAAGTCAGGAAGCAAGAGGCAGCAAGAAATTCAATCCAAAAAGCTATCCAAGCAAGCAAACAATAGAAAACCAAAGAGGCAAGACAAACTCCAAATTGTTCAGTCCGTAAAGCAAATCGGAGATTGACTGAAGCAGCTTTTATCTACTTCACTAATGCAAAGCAATAGTGTTTCGAAGGCTATCTGACCATGCTTCACACTCCATCTAAAGTTTACAAATTAAACAACAAGCTAAACTCCCCAGCGGAGTCGCCAAATTGTTGGAGAGGTAAATCCCCTCTACGGATAGAGGCGATCCCTACTAGCCCAGAACGGGTATAGCATCAATCAAACAATGCTATCACGCAAGTCCCTAATTGCAAATAAAAAGTAGGTGAGGAAGACCTACTTGGATTCCAACGCTTTAGTTCATAGAAGAGACGTCGCCCGCGCTCCTTTGCTTTGGCTGGTCACAGTCCTCCACTATCTCCGTGAATGGACACCTGCACACAAAGAGAACAACACAAACACAAGCGTGAAATCTAATAAATGCAATTATACATCAGTCAG
>APFE031565419.1:0-18499 GCA_000404065.3 Pinus taeda
TTCACTCCCTGGGAATTGAATTAACACCTGGTTAAGGTCAAGAACCCATGTTCCACCTTTTTCTCCATCTCAACCCATTTCCCTACCCAAAAGTTCCATTTTTGCCTAAAAGAACCCTTGAAGAAAACCTTCTAATCCCCAAAAACCATCAAAGGGCGGAAACATTATGAAAATATACTTATCCCGCCTTATCCCAAGGTCGGGAGCCAGTTTTTCCCTTTTGTTGAATAAATTCATCGGAACCCTTTTGCCTATAGTTCTGCCTTCATAAATTTTGCACACAAATTTTTCATAAACTCCGCAAGTTTCACCATTTCCTAATGTTGGCAGACCGAATTATTTTTGCAAATAAAACTATGAAAAAACCTTTCAAAAAACCAATAATAATAGTCGCACTGCTTGTTTGAGAAAAAAACAAAAAAATTGTTATAATCTAGTCTTAAAATATATAAATAATATTTTATAGAAAAATAACATATTAATAGAATAATAATATATTAATGGTATTTTATAGAAAAATAGTGTTTCTCGAACAAGATCAAGTGTATATGATTCGAAAGATTTTTTGTAGAAAATGTGATTGTGAAATCACGGACCTTCATGAAAAGTGTTGCGTACATCCCACGAAAGAAAACGTTCAATAAGAAACCAGTGGCCGTTTTTTTCAATTCGATTGTCGGACGAAACACGGATAGTTGGATTGAGAAAAAATAGATGTCTTTGGAGCAATGAAGTTGGTAAACGAAGACTTTGAGAGTTGAGTCGACTGTGTTTCTAACATTGTGTCAATCTTGTGAGCTGCCTGTATTTCAAATTTTGCTTGGCCAAAATAAAAATTTGAAAAAATCTAAGAAAAAAATAACTATACAAAGCATTTAAATAATGTTTGCACATAAAAAAAATTGCACTTTAAGAAATTGGATCCCTCTAGGCTCATGTTAAATCCGCATTTAAGATGAATCTATGTTGGTTTAATTAAGAAATAACATTTTGATACCATCTTTACTTGAACCATTAATGGTTATGGTTGGAGTTAGAAACAATTTTCACTACTAATGGTTATATATAATATTCAAAAAGTATCATGCTATCCTTATTGTTTATATGTTCTTGTCAATTTTTACTATTAACATAAAAATAAAAAAATAAAAAAATAAAAAAACAAAACAAACTCTGATGTAATCATAAGAGAGGATGTCTTTTCATGTAATCTTTTTATCTATTAATTATAATAAAAATGCTACACTTTTTTCCTGAAAAAAAAAAAGGTATTTAGCATCATTGCTTAAAATTTGCCTCATTTATTCAAAGTTTAAGGGACAACCAATGCTTTCTAATTTAATTTAGCTAGGTATAGTCTTAGTTTTGGAAAATTGGTTGACCTACAAAAGATTTCTAGTCCTCTTAATTTGATTTTATTTCTTCAATGTGGTTAGTTATATATAATATATATATATATATATATTATATATATATATCTTCTTTTTAAATTAAAAAAATAGAAATAAAAATAGATTTTTCAAAATTATTTAAGTGAAAATAAATAAATGTATACCTATGTATGTTTGAAGTGAGAAATGTCAATTCATTTTAGTTTGGATATTTGGGAGGAATGATTGGTATCCTCCCAATGACTGAGAGACACATTTATTTGATGGAGGCCGACTTGTATATTATTCATCTAATTATTCATCGATTTGTTTATTTACGGAAAAACCACATTAATGGAGGTCCCCACACGCCACATCATAGCTTTAATCGCAATCGCAACTTTCGAAGGTTTACACATAAAATAGCTTATTCCCCGCCAAAGCGAATGCCATATGATATTAAATAGTTTTTAATGATTCCGTCGTGTTCACAGTTCAATCACAATCGATGGTTTTCCATCATGACATCCCTTAAGACTTGTGATATTACTCCGAATGCGATATTGTATAGGGCTGTTACCATAACCTGTTTTGGGTTCGCAGTACATATTGCATCAGTGGTTTTGGGTAGTGGCACATAACAGATCAGTCGATGAATATTGCTGATATTGATTTCTCTGATGCGCACGGTTTATTCCTTCCTTCGATATGGCTCTTACTCTTGGGTTCTCGTTCCTGTGACTTCTCTTCACTCTTCCGCTCTTCTGATAGCTATTCTTTTCGATGATGTGTTCCTCTTTGCTCCTTCTAATGAATTTCTTCCTCTTCCTCGTTGGATTTCTCTTTTGATGGCTTTCGATATCTTTCCTACTTGGTTCCACTGTTTCTACGTCTGTAACCAATCCTTGGATCCTTCATGGGCAACATTATTATCACAGGAATTTGCCATCACAAACACTGCCATGTTGACATCAATGACAACCTAGATTAACATCTCGGGCTTGAGCAAAGAATTGTAGTCCTTTCATATTTTTTGACTAATGTAATATACAGGTAACAAGGGTTTTTAGCTAAGGCTTTCTTGAGGAAACCATTTTGTAATGTGTTGATTAAATTATTTCTCTTATATGCTTCGTGATTTCGCAATCATTTAATTGTTTCCATTGATGAGTAGAGTAGATTCAAGTCTATTGTTTTAGCAAATTAGAATTAGCAATTTGAATCTACAAGGAATTTCTATAGTTACAGTGATTTTTGTGTGATGGGTTTGTTGTCTGCCTTCTAGTGTTTTTCATCTCTTTTGTTTCATTATATTTTCCATATGTCTTCTACATTTTTGAAGTGAAGTTTGTAAAGTTGAACTCTGTTTGTTAGCTCAAATTTACTATTTCCAAATTGTTATATGTTTTTGACTTAAATATCTTTAACATAATTCATTGATTGCTTCATTTTTTGGTATTTATCTCTGTCTGCTTCTATCACAACTAAATGATAAGTTGTCTAAGAAATTTGTTTCTATCTTGCCTTTGTATTTTGTTCATATAACCTGTTAGCAATAATTTGTTGTCAAACAGATTCCATGCCAAATGGTTTTTCTTTTCCTTTCCATACCAACATTGCTTAAATCCAATTAAATCTAATTGATTTGCTAAATGCATAACTAGTCATTTTTTACTGAGTTATAGAAGGGACCCCCCTTCGGATTGAAAGGGTTAGTTTTCAATTCAGGAGATTGGTTAGTGGTCACCTTAGATTTTTTCCTGCAGCCAGGGTTTTCTCTAAGTGATAGCAGAATGCAAGGGAAGAATTGGATTGGATGCAACTCTATGTGTGTTTGATAAAAAAGTACAATGACCTTCCAACCTCTTCACATGAATTAGAAATGGGATGAATTGTGGACATTGGAAATGCTCTTGACAACCGATTTCCATGTACTTCTCACTGAGGTACAACAATATATCTCATTTCTAGATTGGAAGAAACTTGTAAAGAAGATAATAGTGGAGCCTAGTGTGCCTTTGAAGAAGGTGTCTTGGGTGAATATAGATGACATAATGTTGGGTTACATGAAATAACTTAACAATAGAGGAAGAGTTGTGCAGAGGGACCAAATTACATAAGAAAAATATTATTTTTGGGCACAAGGACATGCATTCTCATAGATTGGATGTGATATTTTTCTTAGATACCTAACCAATATGTCTACAACACAAAATTATTGGAGTTGTGACACTTGGATGTTTTTCATGATATTCTCAATGAAGGTTGGATTTCCTTTATAGGAGATAGTAGTATCATCGGTGGATTAGAGTGCAATCACTGTAATAGAAGGCAACAATGACTAGAGGCATTTTTTGTAGAATTGGGTAGGAGGCACTGTCATTGAAGTGGATAGAGTGTAGTTGCATGGAAATATTGTCATGATGTGGAGTAATCATATTTTTTGTGATATAGTAGGATATTAAAAATTTGTGGTTTCCATTCGCATGAAATTCAAGGTTTCCACTAGTCTTTGGTTGGAAACAAATGCATGGATTCTTATGGACTCGAAGATAGGAGTTTCTTGGGACGTTGTTGAAGATGTTAATGTTTTTTAGTGGATGAGGTGTATTACCATCATGGATATAATAACATTTCTTAGAGTTGTGTTGGGAACCTTCATCACATTGATGCATATGACCATATTTAATAGAAATTTTATTGGAGATGTCTTGGCCTATTAGTAAGATGTGTCATGGATAACCACCTTGGCCCATCGACAAGGTGCATTTTTGGGTTTCCTTAGCAAGGGAGAATTTATTGAAACATTTGTGCCCATTGGCAAGATGGATCATGGAAAAAATTAGGTACTTCTATGGATACACAAGGTAGACTATTGAGACTTTAGTACTCTTGTGAATACATAGTGTAGTATGGAGACTTGGGTACACTTGTGAATAGAAAAGACATGCTTTAGATATTTGGGCACTCCTATAGATAGATAGGGTGCATTGTGGATAAGAGTTGGGTGCTCCTATAGACATGTAGGGTGTGTTGTGGAGGGAGTTACGTTGGATGCACCAAATAGTCACGAGCTTGGACATAGACTTGATGCAAACTATCACTGCTAAAATGGAGTATTATAAGAAAGGATAGGTTGCGAGAAGAGGAGAGATTGTTGTGTCAGGAGGCACATTCTATAGTTGAGTATGATGGAGCCTGCTCTCAGTATGTTTTTTTGGTTAGTGTTTGATATTACAATCCAGTATGAAAGAGTTATGGTAAGAATATTTCACTCATTAGGAGTCGTAAATAAAATATTTCGATGTCCATGTTAAGTAACATAATTTTATATCAACTTTTAAAGAGAGAGAATAATTAAAAGTAAAATAAAAAAAATGTATTTCGATATAGAACTTAAATAAACTATTTGAATATATGTGTCAACTAAAATATTTCAATATTAATTTTATATGTATGTATATATAAAGAGAGAAAGTATTAAAAAAATGCTCACCATAATAAAATATAATTTTAATATCGGCCATATTTTAAAACTAACCATAATTAAATATTTCAATACCTAAAGATAATAAGCAATTAAAAAAAAATTATGTTCATTTATGTTGGTGTATGAAATCGATTCATTTATGTCGGAAAATGGTTTTAAAATATTAGAGGCTCGTCATTGTGTTCACATCAAGAGATAGGAAGTGTACATTATATTATTATTGTATGTGGATGACATGTTAATTGTTGGACATGATAAGAACATGATGAACAAGTTGAAGAAGGATTTGGGAAGCAAATTTGCAATGAAATATTTGGGTCCAGTACAATAAATATTAGAAGTTATAATCATATGTGACAGAAAGAACAAAAAAGTTGTGGCTACGACAAGAAAATTATATTGAAAAGGTGTTAGACCTGTTCAATATGAAGGATGCCAAGCTAGTTGATACACCCCTTGCACCTATTATTATTATTCCTAGTAATAAAAGAGTTATTACTCCAAGTAATAATAGATTTATTACTCCTAGTAATAAAAGAGTTAATATTCCTAGTAATAATAGAGTTGTTGATATTTTTCCTGTTGTTTTTCCGAGTATATTGTTGAGATTTTTTTCGTAATTTTTGGTGTTGTGGGTTTTTAATCATTGCTTATTTTTATTTTTATTTTTTTATCAAAAATATTGTATTTTTTGTTATTTTTTTAACACTTTCATTTGCAGATAGCAACCAATAATAATTATTCCATTGTTAGTTTGACAACTGAGTTGTAATAAATTTTTATAATCTAAAGTCTCAAAATATATGAATACTATTTTATAGAAAAATAGTGTTTATGTACAAAGTCTCTTAATACGAATAATATGTTTCTCAAACAAGATATTGGCAAGATTTTCTAGAAAATGTGATTGTGATATCACTCATCTTTGCTATTTTTTATTGTTATTTTTTTTTCCATTCATCAAAAGTGTTGTGTACATGCCACAAAAGAAAACTTTGAATAAGAAACCAATGACTGTTTTGTTCAATTCCATTGTCCGTGAAACATGGATAATTGGATTGAGAAAAATAGATGTCTTTGGAGCAATGAAGTTGGTAAACAAAGACTTTGAGAGTTGAGCGGGGACATAGAAGCGTCGTTCATGTTTCTAACATTGTGCCAATCTTGTGAGTTGTCCATAATTAACATTCCAATTACTTGTTTTTTTTGGTAAAGACTATCACTCACCATGCTTTTGTATCAGTTAACTGATGGAGTTGTTTTTAGTGTGATTTTTTAGACTTTTTGGTGCTGAATTTACTGGATAACATTGAGGTGATTTTTTTTTTATTTTTATTTTTTGTAAGCTTAGGTAGGACCTTCTCATTTTCGAGTTTTTTACATGTCTATTATTCACCCCATTTCCAGGGAGGGTAGCACAAGAATCAAACCCAAGATCTCCGGTTCAGTGAGACTTCATTTCCATGGCCATTGCCACTTGTGTTATTTAAATTGGTTTTTTTATTGTATATATGGATTCAACACTGTGACAAACCTTAGGGCACTTCAATTGTGTAGGGATTACCCATCAAACTTGTGATTTCAATAAATTTCCTCTGGATTTTAGAGAAATTAAATAGGAAAAACCATAGTTACCAAATAGGTCCATATCAGCCAAAAAAATACGATAATTCAGGAATTCGATTTGTACAACAAATAATTCGATAAAATTAAATTCGGTTCATGGTAGTTTTGCCCAGAAGACCCAAAATTTATGTTTTATAATTAATTAAATGGATTTGTTAATTTTATCCAAAATTTATGCTTTATAATTAATTATATGGATTGGTTAATTTGTGCAACTAAAATGGTAAATGCAACAACCCCTAAACACATAATAGATGGTTGGGATAACTTAGGTAGAAAATGGAAACTTGGTGGGATTGCAATTTGGAAATGGAAACTAATTGTGAGTGGAGAAAATTTCCAAGTTTTCAATTTCAATTTTGTTTAAGAAGGTTTAAAAAGCTGAGATAACAATGAAAGAAAGAATTTTAGTACCAATTTTGAAGTTGATTTTTTAAATAGTTAGCGATAAAAATTTGAGCATGAATCTTCAAGTCAGTAATTTTTTTTATAAAAAGTAATGGATTTTTTAAATATATTTATATTAAGAGGAATTTTATAAAATTAAGTTTTGAATATTTATTTTTTAAATATGTATTAATTGTACAAGCCCAAATAAACTCCACAATGAAATAACACAATGAAAGAGCACAAGGGAAGAGCATCATATTAATGATAAATTTACTTATTTATACATGTGAAATCTAGGTACGAGACAATTATGTCTCAGTAACTTATTAACCCTAAAAACGGAATGTAAAACTAATTACATATTATACAATATACAATAACAATCCCGAAGGATTAGTTAACATTCCCCCCTTAATCCAAAGGGACATCTGACATGCCGAGTAACATTTTGAATTTTTCAAACTTTTCATGTCCCAGTGGCTTTGTAAATATGTCTGCGATCTTCTATGAAGTAGGACAATGTGTCAGATGAATAACTTTAGCCTCTACATAATGTTGAATCAAGTGATATTTGGTGTTAATATATTTGCTTCGATCATGAAACTTGGGATTCTTGGCCAATTGAATTGTAGAAGAGTTGTCAGTGAGTAGTGAAGTTGAAGCCTTTTGTTTCTCCTACAAGTCTTCAAGTATTTTGCGAAGCCAAATGATTTCTTTTGTAGCTTGAGCTGGTGCAACATATTCGGATTCAGTGGTAGAATCAACAGGAACAGATTGCTTGCATGATCTCCAAATAATGGTTGTTGATCCAGGACTCATTAAATAACCAGAAGTAAACACTCCATTCTCCTTATCTCCATCAAAATCAGAATCTGAATAGCCGGTGAGATGGAAATCTACAACTTTAGAATATTTGATGCCATATGTTTGAGTTCCTTTCAAATACTTGAGCACTCTCTTTGTTGCATTCCAATGACCTTCACATGGCTTATGCATGAACCTTAAAAGTATCCCTACAACAAATCTATGTCAGGCCGAGTAGTAGTTAGAAAATTTAAACTTCCAACAAGTTTCATATACTTTTTTGGATCTTCAAACATACTTCCTTCAGTGGAAGTAAGCTTCAAATTCTGTCCCATAGGAGTAGCGACAAGATTACAATCCTGCATCCCAAATCTATCCAATAGTTGTCCAATATAATTTTTTTGAGAAATGAAAATATATTTGGGTTCCTGGTCAACTTCAATCCCTAAATAATAATGTAATAAACCAAAATATATCACGTCAAAAATTTTCAAGAATTCTCTTTTAATGGACGTTATATAGTCATCATTGTTTCCTGTGATCATCAAATCATCTACATACACAACCAAGTATACAACTGAATTTCTAATTTTCTTAACAAAAAGAGTTGCATCATCCAGATCAAATAACTTATAATTCAACTTGAGTAGGTGTTCAATTAACTTTTCATACCATGCACGAGATGCTTGTTCCAGTCCATACAAAGCCTCAACCAATTTGCATACCTTTTTCTCTTTGCCTTTAACAACAAAACCTTCAGGCTGAAACATATAAACATCCTCCAAATTGCCATAAAAAAAGTTGTTTTAACATCCATGTGGTGTATCTTCCAACTATTCTGAGCTGCAAGAGAAAACAGAGTTCCAATTGTGCCCCATTTTACTATAGGAGAAAATGTCTCTGTGTAGTCAATGCCTTCCTTCTAAGCGTAACCTTTTGCTACAAGTATTTCCTTGTATTTATCAAGTGAACCATCTGCTTTATATTTGATCTTATAGACCCATTTGCAACCAATGGGTTTGACACCTGCAGGAGGATTGACTAACCTCCAAGTTCCATTCTGAATAAGTGCATCATATTCCTTTTGTATTGCATCCTTCCATTCATCATAATTTGTAGCTTCTTTAAAACAATTAGGTTCACTAATTGTACAATGATTGAATTCACAGTCATGAGAAACATTACCTGAATCACCTTTAGAAATCGTCATACTTGCTTGGAAATTTTCGAGCATGTATAGATCTTCGTAAAGGTTGCTGAAGTGGTTGTGATGGTTCTCATCTTGAAAAACAGGCTCAAGAACAGGCTCTTCAAGAGAAATTTCTGGTCTTGCAGAAACATTACTATCATCAAAATTTTCTTTAGCAATAAAATTCTCATGAGTCAAAGATGGAAGAACCACAAAATTATCCAGAATGGGAACCGCCCCTTCAGTGTGTGGAACAACATTATCAGATTCAAAATAGAACTTCTTAGATGCAAATTTCTCCAAATGATCCAGTTGCTTATCAACAGTGGAATTACTTTTATCTAACTCAAGGAAAATAACATCTCTGGAAACAATGAACTTCTTATTCTCCTCATCATATAATCTATAAGCTTTGGAAGTAGCAGAATATCCCAAGAAAACACATTTGTGATTCCTAGCACCCAACTTGTTGCGCTAATGTTTAGCAATTAATGCATAACATAGAGAACCAAAGACTCTAAAATGTTGAACAACAAGAAGATGATTATACCACATTTCATAAGGAGCTGATGTTTAGCAATTAATGCATAACATAGAGAACTAAAGACTCTAAAATGTTGAACAACAAGAAGACGATTATACCACATTTCATAAGGAGATTTATTATTGATGATAGAAGAAGGACAATGATTGCGAATATAAGCTGCACAAAGCACTGCTTCTCCCCAAAACATCAACTTAACATTCATAAAGAACATCATAGATCTAACCATATTAAGCAAAGTTCTATTCATACATTTTGCGATGCCATTCTATTGTGGATTATAAGGTATGGTAGTCTGACGTTTGATTCCATTGTGCTTTAAATATTGTTCAAAAACATGAGAAATGTACTCGCCACCATTATCAATTCTGAGAATGCCTATATTCTATTGAGTTTCATTTTTAATCATCAAATGAAAATTTTTAAAAACATAAAATACTTGTGACTTATTCTTCAACAAATACACCCAACACATTCTCGAGTAATCATCAATAAATGTCAACACATATTTATTTCCATTTGCAATTGCAACAGGCATAGGTCCAGATAAATTTGAATGTATGAGACCTAATTTTCGTGAAGATATGAAAGAAGAACTATGAAAGGTTGTTTACAATTCTTTCCTATAATACAAGCATCACAAGGTATAATATTTCTTGGAACTATCGGAAGACCTTTAATACCTTTCTTTTTCATAATTTTGATGTTGCCATAATTGATGTGACAAAATAAAGCATGCCACAACAAGCTAGGAGACAGGATATCACTTTGTTGTGCCAAAAGAACAGAATTTTCACGAGAATTGGTAGATGAAGTACCATTTAATTTTAAAAGCGTACCTTCTTCCACACCGGTCATAACAACCGCATGATCAGATGCTCTTCTTATCTCGATGATTCCATCAAATATATGAATAGAATTCCCCTGCTGCCAAATATGGATAAGAGACATCAAATTTCGCTGAAACTATGGAATATAAAGTGCATCCTGTAGAACACAATCTTCAAAATTCGGTATCTTCAAACGAATAGACCCAATGCCAGATGGTTTAATTTGAGACTTGTCAGCAAAGTAAATAACACCATCAATATCGTCACTAAAAGTTTAAAAAAAATCTCGCTTAAATGTCATGTGACAAGTGGCTCCTAAATCTAAAATCCAAGTATCTTGCCATGAAGAAATGTATTGTTGAAAACATCATTGATATTAAAATTACAGTGAGAAACAATGTAATGTGTACACTCTAATGATTTTCCCTTATTTGGAGGTGGTTGATCTTTCTTTTCATTTAATTGTTCTCTCCTTTCACTGACTTTCTCCCAAGGAATTTTACAGTTAGTAGAAGTATGACCAATTTTACCACATCTAAAATATTTGATAGTTGGTCTATCATTAAAATTCTTTTGTTGTTTATCATTTTGTTTTTTGTCTCCCTGCTTATATTTCCCCCCCTTCCTCTATAATTTCTCTGACCACGACCTCTACTACTTTTATCACCTCTAGAAGTTTCAGCATGCCACTTCTTATTCTTTTGTGTAAGGCACAAAGTTTCTAAATTAGAGTTAGGTGGAGCCTCTTTCTTCCCAAAGGCTTTTTCTCTCTCAGCTATTTTGTTAGAAAATTATATATTACAGAGCAATGGAACACATAAAATATATTTCAAAAATATAAACACAGAAAACACATATAACAAGAGAGACATAGATATATGTGGTTCACCCAATTTGGGCTACATCCATGGAGAAACATCAAGTCATTCCTTTTATATTATCCAGCAAACTGAAGAGATATAACCTACAACAAATCCGTTGTAATTCCCTCTTCTCTCTCGCTCAATCTCCTCTCTCTTCCTCACTCAAAAGACAGATATACATAGATGCAATACAATTCCCTCATATATAGCGAGGGGTTGCCTTCTAGGGCAAAAAAAACCCTAAATTAAACATGACTTATACCATTAGATCTCCGCCTAATGAACAGCTCATATTGACTACGAAATTACAACATTTTACAAGGAAATTTTACATCTATTTTTAGCTTCGGGGGTGCTACCCCCGAATCCCCTGCCAGGAGGGGGCTCCTAAAGGTCGCAGGTGGCCCCCCCCGGAGCCCCCCTGCAGCATATATTTTACGGGCGACGTTTCTGCCACATTACGAACTGGGGTCCAATGTGTCGATACCTCTAAATAAAGAAGATAATCAGGCTCCACACCCAACATATTTTTCTTACTAGTTTATCAAATGTAATGTCTTTTAGCTTCCCACTAGCTTGGAGAGATTCCAAATAGTTTGAATAGACAGGGTGAAGGACTTTTATAAAATTTGTAAGTTGTAAATATACTTTAATTCCATTGGCTTCTATATCATGAAAAATGGCTTTTATTTCAGAGGCACTCTTCAAAGGATCATTATCCTTCATCTCCAAATTAACAACTTTAACAATAACTGAATAATTTCGAGTTCTGAGTTTGAATCATACAATTATTTCAACTTATTTAGTGCTTCAAATGCAGTACCACAAGAAATGATATATCCTCTTACCTCTTCTGTCACCGATGTAGTTATTAATGCATATGCCTTGTTGTCTTTTGTCTCCCAAATTGCATGCTGCTTCTCATTATCAGGCGGCTCTAGTGTAATTTATTTTCCATCACTATCCTTCTTGCCTTGAAAAACTTACCAAAAATCGTTAAAAACAAGGGTTGATCCAGGAGGATCTCGTCAGATCAGTTACACAGGTTTAGTGTCGTCGACAACATTCAGTCCAATGTCGTTTAGTTTCGACATTGTTGGTTATGGATCAGGTTGTTCAGGTGATGTTTATGGTTTTTCATGGTGTTCAGTTGATATGGTGTTGTACCTGGTTGTCGACAAGTGTGCATTGTCAGTTTTGCTAGGGTTGATCATCGACATGGGTGTGTCGTCTGTTGTAGGGGTTTGATATGGGTTCGTCATCATATGATGTTTGTCACAAATGTCACTTTGTGACAATTTGATGTAAGTGGTTGATGTGGTCTTCATGGTCGTCACAACCTTCTTCAGGTTCTTCTGACATGGTGATGGTTTCTGGTTTTACAACATTATAATACACCTATTCTAAATGTTGGATCCTAAAACATAAACCCTAGAAGCTATGTCTAAAGACCTAAGACCTAACACATTAACCTAACACCTAATACATCAAACCTAAGGCTACACCACGCATAAGTCCTTCACCTATCAAAACCATGTATCAAATGCATAAACCCTAAGTTGTATAACCCTCGACCTATGTTAAACATTACAAAAACATTCTAAATATCATAACAGTCCCCTGACCACTGGACTAAATTGTGCGGGGACTGTTATCGATGTGAACAAGTGGGATATCAGAGCCTAAATGTAGTCCCTAACCGCGGGCCTTAAACTACATGGGTATGGAGACCTGGCAGCGGCCATGTGAACAGTCAGGAGGAGGTTACAGTCTCTAAACCGTGGCGGAGATTGGTTGGCATGTGAACAGAGCGGATGTTAACCATCGAGGTTTCTAAACTGCACTAGAACTAAACCGTAACGAAGAAGTCACAGCTGTAACATGTGAACAGAGATTTTAACCGTCAGGTTTTCGAATGATAGACCGGAATCGCTGGGCTATAACCATGGGATATTAGCAGCATTCACATGCACTGCATCCCCTTCGCTCGGTCAGCAAAATTGCCAATGGTTTTGGCTTTAATACAAAGTCTATTTGTGGGTTTTTTTAAGTTTGAAATTTAAAACTAATTCAACCACCATGTACCTTATCCCTAGGTGGAAAATTATGACTAGACCGAGACTTTTTGTGACCCAAATTGGAACAAATGCATTCCTAAACTTGGTGGAGGCAGTTCGAATGCACCTGGTGGATTTTAAGAGGTAGTTTGTTCATTGAAGGAAGGGATGAGTGGTTTTGAGTTTCATGTGTAGATTCTGGAGGTTATAGTCGATTTTGTTTTCAGTGTAACAGGAGCATCCGGAGTTGGAATTGGGAACCGTGACATGGATTTGGAAATTTGGTTCAGAGAGTTGTCCTTTGATAGTGTCTAGAAGTGCCTACGTGCACATTCAGTCTACTCAAATTTCTGTGTAATCGACCTCCTTGGTTTCAATCCTAATAAAGTGGTTGCCCATCTTGAAAACATACCCGGAGACATAGTCCATTAGGGATGAACTCCATAATCAATCTTGTTGTCTGGTGTCACTGTGTATTTGTTGTTTTCATTACTGTTTTGCATCTTATTTATGTTTTCTCATCTGTCGTAAAGTCTTCTTCTCGAGCAGTTCTCACAGTATCAACACTTTCAGTTAACATTCTGTTCATTAATGGTTAATCAATTTTACATTAGTTTTATCATATGATAATTTCAGATCATATCATTTTGTATCAGAGCAAGTTACGTTTGTAGAATTTGCCATTGAATGTTAACCAGGTCAAAGTCGCAACGTGGAGAAGGAATCCTTGAGAAGATTGATCAAGAGAATGGAAAGTGACGAGTCGTTCATAATTTGACCATGACAGGATCTGATGCAGGTGAAAATACTGAAAACTAAGATGAGTGATGAACAGTTTCAGCAAGCATTCTTGACTATGCATTAGATGTTGGGAGAAATCTATGAAGACAAGAAGGTGAGAGATGCAGCTTCTTCTTCAAAGACATCAAAGAAGGACAAAGGTAAAGGCAAGGATGATAAACTACCTTCACCTCCATCATCTCCATCATCATCATCATCTTCTTCTTCTTCTTCTAGTGCAAAATCTGAAACAAAAAAGTAACCTAAGAAAAAATATCTTTTGAAAGTTGATGTAAAATTTGAGTTACCTATTTATGATGGTGAAATGAATCCTGAAAAGTTATATAACTGGATTAAGAGGTTAGAAATGTATTTTCTTATTTAGAACATCTCTGATGATAAAACGAGAATTCAGTTAGCTACACTTAGAATGGGGGGAACAACTTTAATCTCGTGGGAAAGTAAAACTCAGATAGATGTAAAGCGAAAAGGGAAAGTCATCTCTTCATGGTCTAAGTTTTTAAAATCTCTTGGGAAACAATTCTATCCTTTAGGATACATGCATCAAGCTGTTATTAATTGGCAGCATCCGAGGCAAGGTAAATGACAGAGTGTTCAAGAGTTTACTCAGGAGTTCAAAATATTTCATTGGATACACGTGAAACTTTATTAAAATACATCGGCAGTTTACATTCATATTTGCAGAATACATTATTGATGTTTAATCTTGATGATTTTGATGAAGTGTGTGTTCAGGTCATACATATTGAATCAGGTGGAAAATGATTCAAGTTTTCATCACAATCATCAAAAGAGATGGAAATCAAAGATTCCAATGACAGTAAGGGGAAGAACAGTTCAAAGAGAAAGAAATCAGCGATAGCTCAGAAGGAAAGACCTACTTGTTCTCATTGCCAGAGAATCGGTCATGATGAATCAAGTGTTGGAAACTTCATCCAAAACTTAAGCCCAAAAAGTTCCTTAAGGAGAAGGATTAAAAGAAGGCAATTGTAGCAGTCCAGCAAGATCTAGGTTTAGATTCAGGTGATGAAAGGAGGATAATTGCTATGGTTACGGCAGGTAAAACTTCTAACACTAGTTCAAGTTCGAATACTATTGCATCTTCATCAAACATAAATCCTTCAAATGAGGATAAAAGCGTTGAATTGTTTAACATAAGGATAACTTCTAAGCATACAAAGATAGATACAATGTTTGACAGTGGATCACAGGCCAATTTAATATCTGAATATTTAGTTAAGATTTTGGGTTTGGAAACACAGAATCATCCAAGACCTTACCCATTAGGATGGCTAAATAAATCAACTCAGATAAAAGTCACAAAATAGTGTTGATTAAGATTTGCCATTACAACTAATTACATTGATGAAGTGGAATTAGATGTGGTTCTAGTAGACATATGTGGAGTTGTCTTAGGAAGTCCTTATCCTTATGATCGTAATGCAGTATTTTACAAAAGAGAGCATAAATATCACCTTAAGAAAGGTGGGGTTAAATTTATTGTCAGGGCACATAAAAGTAAAAATCATTTGAATTTAGTTGTTTCTAATCAGATGAAGTGATTAATAAGTTCAAATAAAATATTTATAATCATGTGTGTAAAGGAACAACATAAGAATCAACATGATGTTTTTTCAAGTTATGAGTCTCTGCTTAAATATAGTTTGATCAAAGAGGTAGAAACTTTTCTAGTTCTATTTAAAGAAATCAAACATCTTACTCATAAGTAAGGAATACAACATGAATTACAATTGATGCCTAAAGCTCCTCTTCCTAATGTCAGAATGAATCAATTCAGTCCAAGTTTGGAAATTAACAGTTACAAGGATGCAGGTCAGTATTAGGGAAAGTCAATGTTAAAATTTTCTTTTATTGTTTCACCAATTCATGTTTCAAATAGTTTGGAAGACTCTCTTCAAGTGGAGAGGAAATCTATTTGTTTTCATATCAAAGCCTTTCTTAAAACAGTGTCAAAGCATTTAAGGGAAACTTATGCATTAGGGTAAATTGCTAATCAATGGAAACATCATTTAATAAATGAAGAAACAATGATTTAAACAAATCAATAGCTAATTCAATACTTTCAAAGACAAACTAAGTTGCAACAGTTTTCAAATTACAGTTTGATGGGTTCCTTGCAGCAAGTTCACTTAGTAATCAAGAATCAGGACAACATAACAAGTCAAGTAGCTGGTTTGATGTCAAGAATATCTTTGATTGTCTCTGTTATTTTGCAATATAGATTGTTAATACATGTCCATGGTATTGAACAATATCCTGTAGAGACTATTTTCAAAGATGATTATGAATCACTAACTCATGGTATTTCATGGAAAGAAACCAATTTCCATGTTCATAATAGGTTGTTTGACCATCGTCGCAAGTTGTACATACTGCAAATGGATGGAACAGGTCACCAATTCAAAATGTGCCATGGTCAACATCATCATGGTCATCACTGTCAGGTGGTTGATCGAATGTATTGGTACATTATCAGGGCAAGGTGGAAAGTGAGGGAGCTCTACCCTCATTGACTATTTCTTTAGTCAAAATTTTGTGGTCCAAAAGCTTTCAAGTGAAGAGGATTGATCTAGGAGGATCTCGTCAGATCAGTTACACAGGTTTAGTGTCGTCGACAACATTCATTCGTGTCGTTCAGTTTCGACAGTGTTGGTTATGGATCAGGTTGTTCAGGTGATGTTTATGGTTTTTCATGGTGTTCAGTTGATATGGTGTTGTACCTAGTTGTCGACAAGTGTTCATTGTCAGTTCTGCCAGGGTTGATCATTGACATGGGTGTGTCGTCCATTGCAGGGGTTTGATATGGGTTCATCATCATATGATGTTTGTCGCAAATGTCACTTTGTGACAATTTGATGTAAGTGGTTGATGTGGTCTTCATGGTCGTCATGAACTTCTTCAGGTTCTTCTGACATGGTGATGGTTTCTGGTTTTACAACATTATAATACACCTATTCTAAATGTTGGATCCTAAAACATAAACCCTAGAACCTATGTCTAAAGACCTAAGACCTAACACATTAACCTAACACCTAATACATCAAACCTAAGGCTACACCATGCATAAGTCTTCACCTATCAAAACCATGTATCAAATGCATAAAGCCTAAGATGTATAACCCTCTGCCTATTTTAAACATTACAAAAACATTGTAAATATCATAACAGTCCCCTGACCGTTGGACTAAACCGTGCGGGGACCATTATCCATGTGAACAAGCGGGATGTCGGAGCTTAACCGCAGTCCCTAACCGCAGGCCTTAAACTGCGTGGGTATGGAGAGCATAGCAGCATCCATGTGAATAGTCAGGCAGAGGTTACAATCTCTAAACTGCGGTGGAGATTGGTTGGCATGTGAACAAAGCAGATGTTAACCATCAGGGTTTCTAAACTACACCAGAACTAAACCACAGTGGAGAAGTCACAACCGTAACATGTGAACAGAGATGTTAACCATCGGGTTTTCAAACAATAGAACGGAACCGCCAGGCTGTAACCATAGGATATTAACAATGTTCACATGCATTGTCTCCCCTCTGCTCGGTCAAAAAAACCGCCAACGGTTTTGGCTTTAATACAAAGTCTATTTGTGGGTTTTGTTAAGTTTGACATTTAAAAACTAATTCAACCACCATGTACCTTATCCCTAGGTGGAAAATTATGACTAGACCGGGAAAATTGGAACAAATGCATTCTTAAACTCAGTGGAGGGAGTTTGGATGCACCTGGTGGGTTTTAATAGGCAGTTTGTTCATTGAAAGAAGGGACGAGTGGTTTCGAGTTTCATGTGTAGGTTCTGGAGGTTATAGTTGATTTTGTTTTCAGTGTGACAGGAGCATTCAGAGTCAGAATTGGGAACCATGATAGGTGTTGGAAATCTGGTTCAGAGAGCTATCCTTTAACAGTGACTAGAAGTGCCTGCATGCACATTCAGTTTGGTCAAATTTCTGTGTAATCGACCTCCTTGGTTTCAATCCTAATAAAGTGGTCGCCCATCTTAAAAGTGGACCCGGAGACGTAGTCCATCAAGGACGAACTCCGTAATCAATCTTGTTGTTTGGTATCGTTGTGTATTTGCTATTTTCATTACTGTTTTGCATCTTATTTATGTTTTTTCATCTGTTATGAAGTCTTCTTCTTGAGCAGTTCTCACGGTTTCAACACTTTCAAATAACATTTTGTTCATTAATGGTTAATCAATTCTACATCAGTTTTAACTTATGATAATTTCAGATCAAGGGCACTTTTAATCTTTCTAAACCACTCTTAATAATTTTCCTTTCCACTAAGAACAACTCCAACTATGGAAACTATTGAAGTCATAATTGTTATGTAGCCAAATATTCTTCAAGATATAAATTTGTTTCTCCTCTTATTTTAACAAAGTTGGCTTTGTGGTTTAGCGGTAAGTTTCAAAAATAGCCTAGCAAAGAGCTAGGTTTATGCCACTCAATTTCTCCAATCATCTTTCATTATGACTGAAAGATATGAAACTTACAGAGAGTCAATAGTTT
>APFE031565421.1:0-18130 GCA_000404065.3 Pinus taeda
GGCATTTGACAAATAAATTGATGAGTGAATGCAGTTTAGATCTGGAGCACCACCACAAATAGGCCAACAATTTATGCCTCCAAGTAGCCAGCAGTTTTGGCCAATGGCTCAAGCTATACCACCACCAAACATTGGAACTGCTCCATCTATTCAGCCACAGCCTGTGCAGTATCCTCCACAAATGCAACATCTTCCTTGTTTGTATGAAAGATGATAGCATTGAGGGGATATATGATACTCTAAAGGAGTTCGGTAACATGGAGCTACTATAATTACTGTATTTGTAGTCATATGAGTGGAATATTTTTTAACTGACTTGACATTTCTTCTGTATTTTAAAGGGAGCTGTTGTACAACCTGGTAATTCCAGCTTTCAAAGTTCTTCAGATTGGCAAGAACATACTACCACTAATGGAAGAAGGTATGAGCATTAGTAATTCAAAGGGGTATGCTAAGTTTTTTTTTTTTTTTTCAATTGTTTGGTGAGATTGACTCATGAGTCTGAACTACGTACTTGTTTCATGCCATTATAAAAATCAAACAGAAAATACCCATTCTACTCAGATTCTTGTCAGGATTTTTCTGTATGCTGTCTTTCGTGTTTTTCCAGTGACTTGTAAACCTATGAAAGAGGAGCAAAGCTAGCAGATTTTTAAGAAAAACAGAAAGAAAGCAGTGGCATATTCACAGTTTACACACAGCCACACACTTCACAATACAATTTATGTATACTACAGCTCTGCTAAACCCTAATACATTAAGCAAGATATTTCCCCGGGTTTTCTTGAGTTCAAGTTGAACTGTTATTCTCTGGCCTTGCTGAGCTTTTTGCCCAGCCAAGTTTTGGATCTTCTAGTCCGGAAAAACATATTGGTTCTTGCTTATTGGAATGACCATCATGTACCTATACTAATTTTTTCACAATTTGGCATATAATAAAGAGTGTTAGTGACAACAAGATTTTTCCAAAATGAAAATGATTGTGCATTTGTTTGATCAAATTTTCATGGCTAAGCTGAAATTTTGGGCAATTTGGTTGTAAGGTTTGATAAGTCTTCATATGCTTACTCACGAGAGTCCCTTGAGAACTCTCCTTGATTTCATGTTTCATATTTTATTCTTTGTACACCACCTTCACATTTTCTAAGATTTTCCACAATGATGGTTGTCTCAGGACCCAACACAGTAGCCACTCCAGCTGTTTCAGGGCACCCTTCCGGGCCTCCTCAAACTCACATGACAGGAAATCCTGCATCCTCTGGACAGATGGTAAGGATGGGTTTGATGTTTTGAATCACATTAAAGCTGCTTTTGTTTCTACTGATATCATGACATCTGAATTCTTGTTTATGACTTTTCTAAATGTATTTGCAGCCACCTCGTCCACCTGGCATGGTGTCTTCAGGACCTCAAAACTTTGGACCTCCGTTGCCAATGCAAGTATGATATGTGGCTTATTGATGTTTTCTTTTATATATGTGCCATACTGATTAGTGTTGATTTGGACATTTGCATGTAGTTTCTATTTAACGAGGCATTTGACAAATAAATTGATGAGTGAATGCAGTTTAGATCTGGAGCACCACCACAAACAGGCCAACAATTTATGCCCCCAAGTAGCTAGTAGTTTCGGCCAATGGCTCAAGCTATACCATCGCCAAACATTGGAACTGCTCCATCTGTTCAGCCACAGCCTGTGCAATATCCTCCACAAATGCAACATCTTCCTTGTTTGTATGAAAGATAATAGCATTGAGGGGATATATGATACTCTAAAGGAATGTGCTGTAATAAGCAAATCAGCAGGAGGACTTGGTGTTTCAGTACATAACATTCGTGCAACCGTAGTTATATCCGAGGAACTAATGGTACATCGAATGGTATTGTGCCAATGTTGAGGGTATTCAATGATATTGCTCATTATGTTGATCAAGGTGGAGGCAAAAGGAAGGGTGAGTGCTCGTTACACAACTTGTTTTGGTATTCAAAAACTAATTTCAGTTAATATATGAAAGAAAGAGTAATGGGGCTATTTTGCCTTATGCAGGTGCATTTTCCATGTACCTAGAGCCATGGCATGCAGATGTTTTTGAGTTTTTGGAGTTGAGAAAGAACCATGGGACGGTATCAACCTGCCTTATCTCATATTGATGTGCTGGTTGATCTAAACTATAACAGTCATTGCTTTTATGAAATGTTATGAACATAGGTTGGCTTTGTGGTTTATTTGGTGTTTTTTTATCCATTGCTTAGCACGGAGTTGTTTTAAATAGAAAATTGTTTTTAGTTCCTTTTTACATACATTGACAAAAATTGATTTACAACTATGCATCTTATAGGAAGAGAATAGAGCACGTGATCTATTTTTTGCACTTTGGGTGCCAGACCTCTTTATGAAAAGGGTCCAGGAGAATTCTACATGGACATTACTTTTTCCCAATGAAGCTCCCGGGCTTGCTGATTGCTGGGGTGAAGAATTTGAAGAATTGTACATGAAATATGAGCAAGAGGTGTGCATTGTTTTTGTATATTTATTGTATTTTTTGGACAGTTGAACAATTGATCATAACAATTTTTTTTCAAATTCTGGGTAAGGCAAAAAAGGTTGTACAGGCACAGAAGCTTTGGTTTTCTATTCTGGAAGCTCAGATAGAAACAGGCAATCCATACATGCTCTTCAAGGTACACAATTTATGGAATTGTAGTTTGATGAATGTTGGATTAAATGTCTGTTTAATGCAATTTAAAATGAATGCCTTTTGCAAAATTAACTGAATATCTCCTGCTATTTTTTACTGGTTGTGCAGGATATCTGTAACAGAAAAAGCAATCAGCAAAATCTGGGAACCATCAAATCTTCTAACCTCTGCACAGAGATTATTGAATATACAAGTCCATCAGAAACATCGGTCTGTAACTTGGCATCTATTGCGCTGCCTAGATATGTGAGGGAAAAGGTATATTCGCTGGTTACATCCTTGTTGTAGAGGTCAATCTAATGAAAGATGAAAACTAACTCATTCCACTTGTGCAAGGTATAACCCTGGTGTCTCAACCCTCTAAGTTGGTTGGTAGCAGAGGTTGGAGGAACTGTTACTTTGATTTTGATAAATTAGCAGAGGTTGGTCATGTTATTTTTCTTTTGTGAAGTGATACTTTGAACATTCAAGTCTTTAGTAGTTGTCTCCATTGTGTCTAGTTTTTATTCGTGTACAAGTAAAAACATCTAACATTGCACTATTGAAGCAGGTCACATAACTGTTACTATCAACCTCAATAAGATAATTGATGTGAACTTTTATCTTGTGGAAACTGCAAAGCTGTCAAATATGTGACATAGGCCAATTGGTATAGGTGTTTAGGGTCTTGCTGACACTTTTATACTGCTTGGAATGCCATTTGAATCAGAAGAGGTCAGCGGATAAAGATTCTGGATTTTAGAGATCTGTGGTTTGTATCTGTTGAATTAGTAACCGGAGAACCCACAGTATGAAGATTTTTATGCCAACGTTTCAAATCCCAAATGGGATCCATCATCAGGACTTTAAGAATGATGATACAAGAGAGCTGCTTATGGAGGAATAAATAATAATGAGTTTAAATTTTAGAACAACACAGTCGGCTTGGAAATTTTATTAATTAATTTAATTAATTAATTTAATTAATTTAATTAATATATTAAAATATTATATAATATAATTGATTTAATTAATTATTATTTATATTTATTAGTCTATCATTTAATTCTATAAATTGCAAGTTACTTTGGATTTATTAAAAAATAAATTTATTGATTATTTTATTTAAATTAATTAAAATAAATTATTAAGTTAATTTAATTTAATTTATTAATACATTTTATTGATTTAATTTTAATTATTTTATTAATTTTAAATTATTAATTATCAGTATTTATTATCTTATTAACTTTCTTTTTTTTAATAGATTTAATATTAATTATTGATGAAAATTAATACCTTGATAATAAATTTATTACTTAATAATTAATTAATTGCTTGATAATTATAATTAAATTAATGGAATAATAATATATAATATATATAAATTATAATATATATATATGATTATGTAATATGGGAAATTTATTACTATTAAACAAATATATATATCCTTATTATTAATTATGATAAATATAATATTTCTATATTTATTAGAAATTAATTAATTATAATATCTCCTTGATTATGTATAGAAGTCTATGTTTGATCTGGATGTCTCTAACATTAAATATTGCATGCAGGCTCAAAAGTTGAATAAGGATATTTTTGAAACAATTTATTATCATGCCCTGAAAGCATCAGTTGAGCTTGCTATTAAGGAAGGTTCATATGAAACCTACGATGGTAGCCCTGTGAGTAAGGTCAGTCTATAAAAATAAGCTTGCAGTTTTTGTCCCAGTGATATTAACGCTGATGCTAACTACCTTTAAGGGAGAAGGCTCCCCATTTTTCTGAATGTAATAGTATTGTCTTTGTTTTGAATGGTTCAGGGAATACTTCAACCAGACATGTTGGGTGTAGTCCCTTCTGATCGTTGGGATTGGGCTGGGCTGGGCTAAGGGACATGATAGCAAAGCACGGCGTGAGAAACTCTCTTCTGGTTGCTCCTATGTCAACTGCGTCAACTAGTCAAATTCTTGGGAGTAATGAATGCTTTGAACCTTATACATCAAATATTTATAGCAGAAGAGTGTTGAGGTAACTATTTTATGGGATTGCCATGTTCTCTAAAAGCCACTTGTTTTGTATGTATTTTTTCAATATCCGCCTTTTCTAATTTCAGTATTTGAAATAACTTGTTATGTTGAACAGTGGTGAATTTGTGGTGGTGAACAAACATCTTCTTCATGATTTAACTGACTTGGGGCTATGGTCTCCTGCTTTAAAAAATGAGGTCATTTATCACAATGGTTCAGTTCAAAACATCAGGGAGATTCCAGAGGAACTTAAGGCTATTTACAGGTACCGTTTAACAATAGTTTGTGATTATTGTCTAAAACTTACACTCTTCATGTTTTGGCACGATGAAAGTGACAAGAAGTTTTTCTAGATTGCAGCATGCAAAAGCACATCTGAATGAAAGGGTTCTGCTAGAAGGAAAAAACAAAATTTCATTGAGAGTTTAAGAAAAAGTTGATTCCCTTGAGTGTAGTTGGCAACCTTTATTGAATGTTGAGAGTTTTCCCACAGAAACTGGGATCACAGGGAAATTGGGAAAGAGACCACAACTTCTTCAGCAATCTCCCATCCACCAACCCTCTGATAAATCCAGTGCTCTCATATATATGTGTGTGTTGTGCCATACATGAACTCTTAAGAAATTTCAAAAGCCTTCACCTAATGCAATCCTCCAGGTTTTTCAAGACACCAAAGAAAACTACTTACGATCAGTTTCTTAAACATGGAAATTTTACAACACATTGCTTCCAAAACACCCATCCAAAAGGTCATTACTATAATAGCTTGATTAGAAATAGATTGAATGAGAAGGTCCAGATGGGGTATTCAATCATCTCCATCCATCTGTTCTGCATCCTCAGTGCTTACTTGGACAATATATCAGCCTTCATATTTATCCCCCTTGCAGACATGCTGAAAAGATAATGACATGGAATTTTTCCTTGCTTCTCTGATTCCGTCCAATGATGGGCCAGCTGCAAATTTTCCTGATTGAAATTTCCATTTGACCTCTTTGCAATGTGTTTGGAATCTCTTATCACCTGTAGACAATTTAAGCCTTTCTCTATTGTTATTTTCAGAATCTACCAAAAAGCATAAAGTTCTGCTCTGTTGTTTGATCCATCTCCTACAGCTCTGCTTTGAAACTGATCTCGTAATTGTCTCTTAAAGTAATGCCTCATGATCCACAATGGCTGGGATTACCTTGACAAGCCTCATTGAAATAACTCCACACTATTGTTATATATATATCTGGGGATCTTAGTATTATTTGTTTCTTTTCCTTTAAAGGTGGTTGTGTCCCTTAATATGCATATATATTCTTGTGTCAAACTTGATTAGTAATAACATCTTTGTTTTGAATTCTGTTCATTTCTTGCTAGCCAAATAGCTTAAGTCACTGTACAAGGACAGTCTGATGCCCACATGCAGTTAATACAGAATGTATTTTGAAAACTAGGATTTAGCTTTGTAGTGCTTGAATCATCATTTCATGTTGGTTTTCATCTGTTAGTAGCCAGATTATTTCTCTTACAATATGATTGTAATATCTTTTGTTTCTCTTACAATATGATTGTAATATCTTTTGTTTCTCTTCTGTGGGAAATTTTTTACAGGAGTTCAAACAATGTATATAAATACAAAGACGCAGAAAATGACAGTCAAATTTTGTACTTAGAATTATGACAAGAAAGCCCCTGCTGGGTTTGTGAGGAAAGAGAGCTTCAAAACCAGTTCTGTCTCCAACCGCCAAGATGATCAGTACGCTACTAACATGTGCAGTGAAGAATTTCTGCTATTCTCTTGTAATCTATAGGCCCCCAAAGCTCCTCATAGATGAGAATATTTGCAGGATGTTAATATTATTGTAAGTTTGTAGTAGTTGTGGAATGACTTACTTTTGTGCTGCTTCTCATCTTCAACAACAAGAGTTTCTATGGTGAATAAGCAGAATCCATGTCCTGCCTTGTGAAGCAGCTCTCCACTGTGATAGCGCTCTTTGTAATGTCTCTGATAAATCCTTTAGACCTCTATTTCATTCTGTAATATGATGGGATTCACTCTACAAGATTAAGGGATTCACTCTACAGAGTCCATGTCATACCTTCTGAATCAGCTCTCCACTTATGCTAATTTTCTCTGTAATGACCCTAATAAATCCTATATAATGAGATTTCATTTTGTAATATGATGGGATTTCACTCTACAAGATTGGTTTCAATTTTACTTGTATTGTGGTATATGAAATTTCTCAGTGTTACTTGTAATAGGATGGGATTTCATTCTGTAATATCATGGGATTTCCATCTGCAATATTTGCTACTAAATTTTACAATTCCAAATTAATAATCCTATCGGCCTCTCTTTGTACCTTTTGAGATAATTGTTAGTATTATAAAAGCTTATTAATATAATTTTCACCGTTGCTACTTTACCACTTACAATCCAAATAATAGATTTGCTTATTATCAATCTGCCTATCTTTTTCTACTAACATTCCAACCAGTATCGGTAACAAAAATGTTTTGAGTTAAATAATAGATTCGCTTATTAACAACATGCCTACCATTGTCTACTAGCATTCCGTCAAGTTCATATCAGTAACCAAAATGATTTCACTTTGAAACGTCAAAGTGAAATTGTTGCTTATTCTAGCGGTCCACATGTTCTGTTTTTAGCCCTACGATTCCACGTCAGCACAATGGGCAAATAGCTTATCCTCTCAAAAACACAATTTCAGCTACACATTAGAAAACAATGTTGGACAACGTCGGGTTTTGAAGAGAAAATTGTAGCCATGGAATGTGCTTCCAGAAGCACAAAAAACCAGCAGGATATTTTAACAATATCACGTACCACATCCACGATGGGCAAATCCTCTCAAAGTTGTTTTCGCTTAAAAGGGTTTATGTATTTTGTTAAAATCGACCTACTGTGTAGAGGCTATGGTATATCAAACGTGGCGGTCAGATCTGTTCTTATGAGGATATTTTGTTTTCTGGTATGAAGACTGCGCAACTTCTAAGAGCTTTACATCTGTCCAGTTCTCCGCATCTTCCTCGATTTCTTTTATCTATACAATTTAGATCTCACCCTTGTTGGGGGACTTCCACATTTCATCCTATTATCTATTTTCCATAGTTTCTGCAAGTGATTCAGTGTATCAGTCTTATAGAATTAATACCCACTTTGCTGTTCATAATCATATGCCACTAATGGATTTAGCTCTTGCGTTTTCCTCATATGTTTTCTCATCCAGTAAATCATTGAGCACTGGTCATATGGGCCGCCAAACACCACCCGCGGTATGGAGCACCTGGAGCAAAAATGTTACATTTCGGCGGTGTTCCAAGGTTAGAAGACTGCATGTAAGGACCTGCGGTCTGGGTCACCTTCACCGTGCGAACGCTGAGCAAGGAACTCGTGCGAAATGCAAAGTGAACGAGCCAAGGACGAGTTTATATGGTGCTGGGTGAGTTGAGGGGGCAGTCCCACGAGTTGGGCAGGTCGACCCTCTTCTTGGGCGAAGGCAACATGTTGAATGAGTCGGCTTAGGCGTTGAGCGTAGATCGGCCAGGTGACATAACCCACCACCCACTCGTATATATTGATCGACGGTTTGTGGAGGCAAACCATCATTCGATCGATGAATAATTCAATCAACGCAAGTTCATCTACAAGTTGAGTTTGATTGAAGGAGTTCTGCGATGTGCGGATGAGCCCACATGACGGACAGGTCGGGTGAACACAGAACTCGTGCAGAGAACTCGGGAAAGGTCGTTTGGGCAGAACTCGGGCAAGGTCATTCAGGGAGAGCTTGGGCGAGGTCGTTTAGGTAGAACTCGGGCGAGGTCGTCGGGCGACCTGGGTGAAGTCGTTTGGCGGACTCGGGTGAAGTCGTTGGGCGACCTGGGTGAAGTCATGTGGCGAGTTCGGGTGAAGTCATCAAGCGACTCGAGTGAAGTCGTTTGGGTGAACAAGTTCGGGTGAAGGCGTTCGGGCGAACTCGGGTGAGTCGTGCAAAGGCGCGGGTGGACGTGCGGATGGGCAACCGGGCGAGGGCGCGTCGTGCATGCCGAAACAAAGGTTGGCACCGGAGGTCATGAACGGGAGTCGGGCAGGCGGTACTGCGTGTGGCCCACCGAACAAAGGTCAGGAAGGTAACACGATTTGGGCGTTTGCTGAACAAACTGAGAGTGAGTCAAGTGAAGACGTGCAACGAGGTGAACGAAGGGTTGGTGAGTTGTGCCGCGACCGTGCGGAGGTGCCGACGAGCTGGGCAATCGAGTTTGCCGAAGTTGAAAGTTTGGTTAAGTGTAAATTTAGGGTTTCCCAAGATTTAACTTATACTTTGTAAATGTGAAGATTATATATATTGATATTGGGCAGACTTATATTGCAAGGAGTTGCCCATCCCTTTATACTGTTGTGCATTTACTTGTATAACATTGTTTTGATGAATGTGTATGGTTTTCATCATGTATAAAGAATAAACTAATACTTGGTAATGAAAATAAAACTAAGTACGAATGTTAGTCGTATTCCATGAACATAAGTATTGGTGAAAAGAAAGTGTTCGGTGGTGCCGCACCTCGCTATAGTGCGATTGGAAGATTACGACGAGTGTAGGGGCATGATAGGTGGTATCAGAGCTGGTGTATGATGAAGCGCTGATCCTACTGCACTATTGTGACAGGTGGTATCAAAGGTGATTCAGGTGGAGTGCAAGTGAAGGAAGCTGATCTCACCAACAGGGGGAATTAAGCGCTGGTTCAATTTTGCAAGGAGAACCTGGTGAATGGTGAAACAGATTTAACAGAGGTGAAGCTTTGTGCTTGGGCCAAGCTGAACAACAAGATATGGCAAGTTTGGAAGAATGCGAAGGGAAGCTCTTGCTGACCTTATATAAGTTGAAGCGAATGAAAGAAGAGAACCCACGGATTCGAGATAAACTTGAAGTCTTGGAAAAGAATGTTGAAGATGAACTTATTCAACTTGGTTGGACAATGGAGCAGGATGAAGTTGCAGATTGTGCTAACAAGGGAGAGGAAGTCGTGATGATTGAACATGTTGCAGATATGACAACGGTGGAGGATGAACTTGAGATTGTTCAAGTTGAACTAGGATCGTGCAGTTTGCAGACATGGATGGATGATGATACTCACATGGAGGAACCTCATGATGACGATGTAAGTACTATTGATACTTGTGTTTCACTTGAGCATTTGGTAGATGAACCGTATGCAGGAAAGGGCAAAATCAGTTTGCCGATGCAAGGGAGCATCTTACCATGGATGTCTACGATGAGACCTTGTATGGAGAAGCAAGGATCGTTGATTGTTGCAGGACTTGTTGGGGTTTTTTGTGACCTTATGGTAGAAGGTACAAAGGCCCGTGACAAGGGAGGAACATGATGATCATTACTCAGGATTGGGTCACGCTTTAGCCACATGGAGAGTTGGCTAAGTGCTCGGCATGACTCATGGACAGATTGGAGGAGGGCACACACTTGGGTATGATGATGCTTGGGTGAACTTCTCATGGCCGAGACCAGGAGCAAGTCTTGGTGGAACCTTTAGTGGGGGAGCTATGGTGGAGAGACTCATGTGATGATGATATGGTTGGGTGATCGAGTTCACTAGACTGAAGATCACAGGCTGGGATGGGGGTGACCAATTGTTGTGATGGGTCTACTTAGTTGGACAACATGAGCAACTTGAGTCATGGACATCAGGTTGAAGACATAGAGCATGGCAGTCTCATGCAGGGACATTATGCAAGAACACTTATAGAGGTGTCACTTATGGGCATCCAATAAGGAGTGCCAAGGCAGGGATGTTGTGCAGGTGGATTCGCTGATGTGACATGGAGGTGTTTTACTGATGAGCCGATGGAGATGTTGTGCACTCTTGTACAACAAGGCCATGGACTTGGATGGAGTTGTGAGTAGACTATTCTTACTACATGGAGAATTGAGGCATCTTGCAGACCTTTGGGTCGAGATTTTTATGCTTGCTGTAGTGTCCTATCTAGGGGCTAGATCGGTCTAAATTAATTGTCAACCCAGGGTGCGTTTACTTAGAGGCGTGTGCCTAAAGTATATAAGCATAAAGGATTTACTCTAAATCTATGACTCCTAAGTTACAGTGCTGAGATTAAGTCTATTGTTAAACTAACTAAGCATTAAATCATGTGCTATTAACAACTAAATGCAATTCCTATCATGCTGTATATGGCTATCTTGAAAGGTTCGGTCCCCTTACAGAGACATCAACATGCAACCCTTGTTCAATATCATTCAGCAATCAAGAATGCTTAAAGAAGACATGTAAAATCAAATTCATAACCATTATCCATATCAGTGCTTCATATGCAACTCTGAGATTAAATCCTTTACGGGATATATTTCATAATCCAAGAGAGGGTTATTCAACACATGTACAGACATCGAGTTAATGCATTCATCACTGCATAATTCGCATGCGTTTTATCCAATTGAATTGACTGTAAATTAAATCAAGACTACACTATGAATGTAATTCAAATATAAACAGAGTATAAGCATAAGCAAAATGTAAACATAAACGGAATGTATGATCGGTCTACCACATACGCAGGGCCCATCCGCGTCTTTGGCACACCGATGGTTACACCACGATCACGATATTAAACAAGTATGCAATGTATTAGATCGAAAACCAGAGGTTCTGTTTAAAAAAACGTAACTGTAAACAATAGTATATGTCTGTATGTATGTAACCGATCCCAGGTCTCGGCCTTGTCTTTTTAATTACATAATTGCATCCCTTGAAAAATGGATGCCTATCCATAGCAGCTGTTGCTGCGTTTGGGTAAATCAAAACACGGATATATTCCTCATTGTCTTATGCATAAATCAAAAATCAAAATAGGAAACAACTTAAAAGCGAATGGATAAAAACTGAATGCTGTTGCTGCCTTTTGTGCCGACATGCTAGGGTTGACTGAGCGTTGACTGTGCTGATTGGAGGAATGTTTCTAAGGCGGAGTAGGTGTTTGTCCATGTTTGGACATTCCTCTTTTCGTCCATGCCTTCCGCTCCTACCTAGCTGCCCTGCCACATGTCACATGATAAACCATTTACAGGTTTTTAAGACTTCCTGTAGTGATTTAGGCCTAAAATCCTAGTTTGTCAACACAAAACCTCTAAATCAATTAATATGCATGTCAACAACTATAAACTATTAAATTAATTAAATTCTAAGGCATTTGAGGAATGGATGATGAGAAAAAGGTAGGAAATGGTCATGTTTTGGAATGGGAAAAAGGGCTTAGAATGGTACCAACATCTCTCCCCGACTTAATGACTTGGCATGTCCTCATGCCAACCCTGATGTGTTGCCTTTGAACTCAGTTCCTGTCTGTACCTCTGCCACCTTGAGTAGTGTGTCAACGTTCTTCTTCTTTACCTGGACATCTTCTTGGTCGTGGAGCTCCTGTTTCAGCCTTCGGTACTTTTCTTTTAGGGTTTTCTTCTGGCTGTACCACTTGGTGGCCCACTTGCAGATGTCGGTCTGCTCTGTTTCCAGCTCACTAACCCTCTCTTTCAACTTGTCATGTTTCATTTGAATTTCCTTTGTCTGGGTACGGAGCATTTGATTTTTCTTTTTAATGACCCTTTCTAACATGTTGGCTTCCATGAGCTCCTCTTTGAGTTTTTCAATTTGCCGCTCTAATTTCCTCTGTTTCTTACCAGGAGGAGGTGGAAATCCTTTCTCAGGCTTATTATGGCTCTCGACTTCTGCATCAAATCCCGGGGGTGAGTGGCTCTCGACATGCACATCGGCTTCTGGTGCTGGTGGTGAATAACCACTGCTTTGAATGTCCATTTGTTCAGGCACATTAGACTCTTCTTGCAGCTGAACTTTTGCTGCCCTCCTCGACCTTCTTGAGTAGGTGGTGAACACCTTGTCTTTTTCTGCTCTTTTCGCCTCTTCTTTCCTCATCTGTCGGGTTCTTACAGTGCTCACAGGTATCTTATTGGCTCCGGAGGAGGCCGGAATATCCTCATTAACATCTCTTACAAACCCTGGGTCCTCTGGCGATTTTTCTCTTTCTTCCTCGTCTCTAATCTGATTGGCCGTGAGGAATTCTTTCCATGTCTTTCCTCGTCTCTGCATTTCGTCTTCGATGAGGATTCTAATTAACCCGAAGTGGTATAAACTCTTATCCTCATTCCCTTTTTGTTTCTGAACAGCTTTAGACATTTTAGTTAAACTTTGTAGCAAAAAGTATGGCAAGCTAATAGTGCATTGTTTCTTGATGTGCAGCAGCAGTTTTATATGATACAAGTAAATGATACTATAGCGGCCTTCACAGGTCACGAACTTCTGAAGGATATAAACCATCTCGTCCCAAGGGTGAACGAGCCAACTGCGTGGGACTCCCTTCTTCCAATTCACTGCTGAAACCCGTGACCTGGACATAAATTGGGTCCATGATTTTTCCTTAAACTGCTTAGTTTTAAAGTATTTTTCACCCTCTGGACTAACCCCTGTTGCTTGAGCAATGGTGTCCTCTGAGACTCTAAATGAGAAGGTGCCTATCAAGGCCTTCTCCCCATTGAAGGTGAATGCAAACTGTTTGGCAACTTCCTCGTTGCTTCCTCTAAATTTTTCTAGGAATGGTAACCACTGTATGTCCCTGAGGATTGAGATACAGTCCTTGTGGTATTGAGAACTGTCAAATGTCTTTGGTTCGACCCGACTAGTCATTTTGGCGGAGGGTCGGGCTTCCTATCTTATGAATTTTAACAATGAGGTTGAATTGTTACCTGAGAAAATCGCTCACCTACTGCTCACTGTGCTGTTGGGTTGATTTGATATGGAGCTCGACGGGGTTCGAACTCTGTCCTCGGTCCTTATGCTTGTGGAAGCTCATGCACCAACGCCTGTGGTTGAAGTTTAACACCACCGTATACAATCCTGATACCACTGTGTATAATCCCGGGAGTACATAAACGACCACTGTTTTTTTTAAATGAGCTTAATGTATTAAATTTGAAACAGAGGAATGATGACCAAACGCACTTGTATGAACGTTGTGATAGGAGCGCCGAGAGGTGTGTGTACGTCGGGTGGTGAATCATCACTCGGCCATGCACTTGAATGAATAGGCCGACTGTCCTTTGCGTCGGAGAATGAATGACCCTTTTGATTAATATATTCTTTATTTGATTTTTCAAAAAGGGTATTTTGTTAATAGAATTCCCCAAAAATAATAACTTTGATTTTTCAAAAGGGATATTCCATTAAAATTTTTCAAAAATATAGCCATATGTTATGTTGGTATTCTTCTAAGGGATAAATTTAGAAATGAATATGGCGGTATTTGAAATGAATATGTAATGTTTAGGAGGGTATTTAAATGAGGAATGTAATGGTTGTGGATATGGAATGTGTAGGAAGTATTAGAGTGAGGAGTGTATGCATTTGAGAGTAGGGAGTAGACTGGGGCAAAAGAGAATGTTAGGGAAATAAGAGAATGGGAATATGCCTTGGAATTAATTACTAACAGTCATAGCTATTAACATAACATAAAAATAATCTAGGACATTATGTGTTAAAAACAAGGAATACATTACACTATTGGACTGCTGTGGCATTGACATTTGAGTAGAGCTAGCTGTGACTGTTGTTTGATTGCTTTGCTATGTAACAGGTCCCTTAAGGCATACACAGGTCCCTCTGCAGTGCTGAAGATGATCATGCACTTCTTTGTATGCATGCAGATGCTGCTAAGCTGGGTTGCTTGATTGATGAAGTCCTGATCCTAACAGGTCCCTTTGATATGTCTAAACAGGTCCCTTACTGTTGATATTCTGTTGGTGCTGAAAGCATAGTTTCTGTGAACAAAACAGGTCCCTCTTCATGATATTTACAACCAGGTCCCTCTGATAACAGGCAATAACAAGACAACTTATTCGTTGAAGCCTGGAATGGTGGGGAAAGTTAAAATTACAGTGGAGAGATAAAAAAAAAATGAATACTGATATGCTGATATGCTCCCCTACTGATATGCTGATATGCTCCCCTCCCCCACAAAAGATTGTGACTTGTCCTCAAGTCAACATTCAGCTGAAAACATGAAACAATGCGAAAGAAAAAGAATTCGTACTTGCCAACGAATTGGTTTTCAAGTAGGAATTCAAGGTTAGAGTGTGCCAGAATCTGGTTTTCACATCTAACCCATTTATTTGTTTGTTTTATTTATTTTTTATATTTTTTTTTAAAAACAAATTCAAGGAAATACTAAGGTAGAGAGACTGCAGCTGAGGGCTGCAGTAACTCAACCTCTCGTTGCTGAGAAACTGTGTGTAGAAAATCTTCTTTACTGATGGGCTTGGTGTAAAGTTTCAATCGATGCCCATTTACAGTGAAGGAATGACCTTCCCCATCAATAGTTGTAAGAGTTACAGATCCATTGTCATAAGCCTGGACAATTTCATAAGGGCCCATCCAGTGGGTGGTGAACTTGGCCTTGTGGTCTCTAAATTTAGAGTCGAAAAGGAGGGCCCAGTCACCTTCCTTAAAGTGTTTCTTCTTTATATGAGCATCATGCCACTGCTTTCTGTGCTTTTGCATGAGGATTGTGGTCTCCTCCGCCTGCTGCCGCATCTCATCTAACTGGTTAAGTTGCTGGATCCTTTCTTTTTGTGCCGCATCCAAATTAATCTGTAAATCAGCAGCTAGTTTAAAAGTGTGAATCTGAAACTCAATAGGAAGCGTGACATCCTTACCGTACACCAATTGGTATGGTGTGAAGCCCGTAGTATCTTTCCAAGTAATCCTGTATGCCCATAGAGCATCCTTAAGTTTTTCTTCCCAATTTTTCCTGTTCATGGCAACAGTTTTAGTAATGATCCCCTCCAAAGTTTTGTTTGTAGATTCCACTTGCCCATTGGCCTGTGGATGATAGGGTGTGCTTTTCCTATGTTTGATCTTATACTTGTCTGTAATATCCTTGACTAACTTGGAGGTAAATTGGGTGCCTTGATCAGTTACTATCTCTCTGGGTACTCCGTATCTAACAAAAATTTCCTCAAACAAGAAATTGACAACTGTATGTTCAGTGGCTCTTACCAGTGCTTTTGCCTCAGCCCATTTTGTAACATAATCTGTACATACTAATATGTACTTCTTACCGTTTGAAGATGGATTGATAGGTCCGATGAAGTCCAGGGCCCATTTGTCAAATGGTTCCAGGTGAACTTGGGGCTGAAGGGGCATCAAATCGCTGGCGGTTGGCCTGCCCATCCTTTGGCAAATGTCGCAACTCCTTACATACTTTTTGGCATCCTTGAAAATGGATGGCCAATAGTATCCAAGAGTTAAAACTTTGAATGTTGTCCGCTTCGCTGCAAAATGCCCACCACACGGCTCATCATGGCAAGATTTTAAAATATCAAGTACCTCGTCATTTCTTACACATCTACGGATGATCATGTCATAGCCAGTGTAAAAGAGATCACCATTGAGCCATGAATATATAGCACTTTGTTTAACTAGTCTTTTCTTTTCTTTTGAGGTAAAGTGTGGAGGAGTCCTTCCTGTAGACAAGTAATTAGCCAAATCAGCATACCAAGGATTAATTATAGAAATGGCAAATAAATGTTCATCAGGAAAAGAGTCTTCGACAGGAACAACTTCACCTTGATTCTGCAATCGAGAGAGAAAATCTGCCACCTGGTTTTCTTTGCCAGGTCTATCCAACACGGTGATATTAAATTCTTGTAACAATAGCAACCATCTGGTAACTCTGCCACTGGTTATTGGTTTGTTCATTAAATTTTTTATGGCAGAATGGTTGGTATGCACAAAGACTTCATAACCAGTAATGTAATGGCGAAATTTGTTCACAGCATATATAATGGCAAGTGTTTCTTTCTCCGTGACCGTGTAGTTTAACTCCGCAGGGGTCAGATTTTTGCTAATGAAGTAAATAGCATAAGTGCAAGATTCTTCTTTCTGGCCTAACGATGCACCTACAGCAGTGTCAGATGCATCTGTAAAAATATGGAATGGCAAACTCCAATTAGTCCCTCTCAGGATTGGTGCTGTTGATAATTTTTGTTTGAGTAATTCAAATGCATGTTGGCAATTTTCATTCCAACTGAAATTTACATCTTTGGACAGCAGTTTAAACAGAGGTAAGGCTAACTTGCTAAAATGTTCAATGAATCTTCGATAATAACTTGCGTATCCAAGGAAACTTCTTACCTCTCTCTGATTTTGTGGTATGGGTAAATCAACAATGATTTGGATCTTCGCTGGGTCAACTGTAATTTCTTGAGAGGAAATATAATGGCCTAACACTATTCCCTCATTCAACATCATAAAACATTTCTCATTACTGAGGGACAGGTTAGACTCAATGCATCTTTTTAAAACTCTCTCAAGGTTTTCCAATGCATGTTCAAAAGAATTGCCGTATACTGAAAAATCGTCCATATACACTTCAACGCAATCATGAATTAAGTCAGCGAAAATAGCTAGTACAGCTCGCTGAAATGTGGCTGGAGCGTTACACAGTCCAAACGACAGAACATTGTAGGCGTAAGTTCCCCAAGGACAGGTGAAGGTGGTTTTGTCCTGGTCTTCCGGGGCTATCCTTATCTGGTTATATCCGCTGAAACCATCCAGAAAAGAGAAGGATGATTTACCAGCGAGGGTGTCTAAGACTTGGTCGATGAATGGCAATGGAAAATAGTCTTTAAGCGTGGCTTTGTTTAGTTGTCGGTAATCGACACAAATACGCCATTTACCATTTTTCTTGGGCACCACAACCAATGGGGATACCCATTGACTGTCAGAGATAGGATATATAAAATTGACTCTCAAAAGTTTTTGTAACTCTTCTCTGACAATATCTTGAAGTACGGGGTTCAGCCTCCTTTGCGGCTGCCTCACTGGTTTAATAGTATTGTCTGTGTAAATATGATGAGTGCATGTGTCAGGATGGATGCCATGCATGTCGGTATAATCCCAAGCAAAGGCTGTCTGATGTTTTCTCAAGAGTTGGATTAATCTGTCTTGTTGAGATGAGTCCAAATGATTGCCTATGTTCAAAGTTTTCCCTGGACTGATTTCTATAACCTTACTCAGAGTATTGGTGATGGATTGAACTGGAAAAATATCAAGAAAATTGGTTTGTAAAGAGTGGATGGTGCATGTCTCCTGAAAATTTTGAGCTAAAAGTATGTCTGCAGCATGATATTGGGCATGTCTCAAATCTTCAGAGATATCCGGTTGAGCAAGAAATAGTTCTACCAAATCATTATTGTCATGTTCTTGGAAATTATAGATTTGGTCAATGCTGAAAAAGGGCTGTACTTCATCTTTGTCATTAAATTTGTCATCAAGCCACAAATTATGTGTAACTGCTGGTGATTG
>APFE031565446.1:1487-13661 GCA_000404065.3 Pinus taeda
GTCTAAGGGTCTTGAACTTGGACAAAAAATCTTCAATGCAAGAAAAATTATTGGGGTCCAATGTAAGCAACTCATTTTCAAGTTGATGGGCTCTAAGTTCATTTTTTATTACAAAAACTTTAGTAATCTGCTTCATTGCTTCTTCAGGAGTAACAAGTTCTACAATATGGAATCTAAGATCTGGAGAAATAGACATCCCTATCAACCCACGTGCTTGATCTTGCCTATTTTCCCATTTAGCTGTCTTATCTTCATCTTTCGATTTGGTTTCTTGGCCTGAGGCTATTCTGTAAAGACCTTTACTTCTAAGTAAATCCACAACATAGGACCACCATTGGAAGTAGTTGGTGCTGTCGAGAATAACTTGGCATGGACTTTCCATTTTAACAGAAACTGAAGCTATATATGCTGAAACTATGTGTTCCAATGGAAAGATCTCGAAAAATTAGGCTGGTTAAAAAAAAAAACGGCTCTGAAAACGGCTTCCAAATGAAGAAGTTAAGGCTTTTTGAAGAAAAGTTGATGAAGGCGCCGACGAAGTGCGGGAATGTGCGGAAATGAAAAAAAACGCCCATTTTCCAACAAAAAGGAGACTTGAACTCAAGACCTCTACTCTCATAAATTAGCTTTGAACCAAGTGAGCTAGCCTAAAAAGTTTGAGAGAGAGAGAGAGGGGGGGGGGGCTTTGTTTTTTTTGGTTACTGAAGCTTTGGATTGCGTGATTTCTTGAGAAAGCTCTTTTTCTCCCTACAAAACAAAAACACAAAACCCAACACGGACATACAAAAAAAACAAATCTTACGGCTTAAAGTTAGCTTTACCCGGAAACTAAATATTTTTCTCAATGTTCCTGATTTTCCGAGTTCACACTAAGGCGCAGCGGAAAAGAGCATACGCATGAGAAAATCCTTCCTCTCTGTTTCTGATTTGCCCAGATCGCACAGAGTCGCAGGGCAAAGAGCATACGCAGAAATGAAATGTATAGATCCGGTAATAAAAAAGAAGCTAAATAAACCGAAATAATAAACAGAGAGAAAAATAACAAAAAACTGCAAAAAAACATTGTATATCTCCAGATCTTAAAAATGACGTAGCTAGGGTTACCAGAAACCTTTTCGCGTGAAACGAAAGGGGTTCCTCACTGGAATAGATGCTCCTAAAACAACAGAGCAGTCCTCTCGGCCCGAAAGTAGTCAGAAACAGCAGATCTAGGAAACGACAATCGGATGCAGTTCTACCGGCTTCAGATTTGGATCACCAACGGACGCGGCCCTCAAATAGTTCTGATACCATGTAGGAATTTACAGGGTAAGTTCCTCAGAAAGAACACCAAAGGACATCGCTCACAAACAGATCACAGATCAATACACCAATATTTTTGGCTGGTTAAAACCCTCAAAGAGGGAAACAGTCCACGGCTGAGGCCAACGCGGCCACTTCAGGCAATTTATTAATAAAAGAGATTGAAAATTTACATAAGCTTCTCTCAATGAACAGTTAACCTACAATGACCCTCCATGCTCTTTAAATAGAGATCATGGACCAATCGGTCTTAAGCCACGGATCAAGTTCGTAATTACCGAGGAGAGAATGAACGTCGGATCACTAGTTATCGTGACGTCGGATTGTAAGTTACAAAAGTACATAGTAAAGAAACACACTTTACCTAACTCTATACTAGACCAAGTTATAATTAACTATTCCTATGTGTTGGAATATCCTAACAAATGCACAAGAGAGAAGGTTTTGTAGGCTGAAGGTGGCCAAAAGTCATGACCACCCTTGAACAATTAAGTGTAGCTAACTCCCTCTATCATGCAATGTGAAAAATGAAAAAAAAAAAGAAAAAAAAGTGATAATTACAAGGAGTGGACCAACAGATCTATAAGGGGAATACATAGGTGGTAGGTGGGGGCTAGCTAACCCAACACACTAAGCTCACTACCACAAGAAGAATAAAAGGACAAGTTGAAATTTCATTTGTACCAATATTTCATTACCAAAATGGTAAGAGGCCCACTACATCATTGAGAACTGAGCTAGTCACCATCAAGGGTTCCCTAGGCTACTATAGAGGCGTTGGCAGGTTGAAAAGAAAGTGTTACAATATCGGAACTACAAGATACAGAGTAGGTGCTACAGGAGACAGTGTGCCTATTACAGGATTGTCCCAAGAGGCAAAAAGGGGCCCTGTCTTGAGCATTATTGGCCACAAAACCCTAGAATTTTGAAAGAGCCTCCAAGGGAAGGGTAAGTAACCAATTATCCTCACCTCCTATGCACAAAAATAATGTGGAATTGTTTAGATTTTGTCCACAAAAGCATCCTACGACAAACTCCTAAAAGTACAAAGAAATTGAAGGTCTATATTTTTCTTGTAAGATAAGCATTATAGTAGGAGAATGATTTTGTTTTAGGTTGGGTATGCAACTTTTCTTCCCCTAATCAACAAAAGAGAACTATTCCTTTTATCTATGCTCTGAAACTCTAAGTTTCTCTGAAAACTAAGCCCACAACCAAGAACGAGAAGAAGAATCTAATAAAGAAGAAGTAGAGGATGGAGAATAGGGAGATAAGAAAATAAAAAAGAGTCGAGGAAGAAAGAGAAGTAGAAGCACAAACTGTGTTAAACACTAAAACAACAGTGCCTAAGAAAGACCTAATCAAATTTCTCGTGACACAAATAGAAGAACGGATAACTCCGAAGCCCATTGGACAATCGTCTACGCCAAAAAAGAGAATAATAATGCAACAAAAGGAAAGAAGGCATTCACCATCAAAATAGAACTCAAACCATAGTGATGAAAATAGGCTTTCTAAGAGGTCGCTGATCTCTTTTAGCTTGTGTCCAAAGCCTATAAAATGTTATAGAAAGGTAGGAGAAAAAAATTAGGTATGAGGTGCAATTCTAGTCAAGCACTGATAGATTATGTGATGTGCTACAAGAGAAACAAAGCTTCTACAGGAGAAACATAGATCCTACAGGAAGGCAGAAAGCTGGTACAGGAAGATAGAACATTGCTACAGGAAAGTGTTGGACAACTACAAGACAGATGAAGGAGGTCACCAGGACCATGAATGAGGCACATATAGGTCACTAAGTTGGTCAAAAGATGAGCACCACTTTCAGTAGGGGAGTACAATGGCCTCCAAATTAGACATAAATTAAGGCCCATATGACCATCCTTAAGCACATTAAACCTTTATTTTTGCATTAGATGACATATTTTTAGCTTTAATATGTTCATTAGGAAGGTTAGAGATAATTGCATATTATGTGCCTAATTTGCATATTAAGGAGACTTGGAGGATGAGATAATCTAGGGACTTGATCCATGTTACAGGAAGGACCAAGATTGGATAATAAATGGACAGGATATGATGAAATTATTGAACAGATTTTGGAGCTCCAATTATTGAGAAAATCTAAGAATGTGCTCCCTACCATTTAATGCAAATTCCTAGTGTTGGGAACTAGATCCACTTTTTGAGGGATTTTGGAGGGGAAAGTTGCATACTTTTAAGTATGATGTTTCCCCATCAATTTTTATAAGTGTCAACTCGAATTTTCCTCTAGGGGCATGTATTGCTTAGTCCTCTTGTGGAGAAAACTTGTTATTTAGCAGCTCCATTTCGTTTCTAGCAGGGATGTACTTGGATTGATTCAAATAATAAAGTTTAGTGTCATTTTTAGCTTATAAAGTTTGGTTTCCTTCGTAAGACTCTGATTTTTCTTGGGATTGGCCATCCTAGGAGCCTAAGAGCCCTCTTGTACAATTTCTTTATTCCCTTTTAATGTCTTTTTCACTTGCATCTCTTATTTCTACATTTACTAATTATGTTTCTTTTGTTGTAAGTTATATTGGTTAAATGATTGAAGTGAGTTGTTTTGAAGGTTATTTACAACTTCACGAGCATGGTGCATCCTTAGAACAGTTTTGAAACGTCATTAATCATTGATCTACTTAGATTGGTTTACTATTTCACAAATTTAGAATCTCTGGAAGTCTCTTGTAGCAAAATAGTAGCAATTTTTTGTGATTTTCTAGAATGTGTTAATGAGCTTCATTTGAGTTGATTCTACTTGTATTCAGTCATACAAATATTCAATTTAATAACAAAATTTTCCCCATATAATTTTCACTTGGTTATGTTGGACATTTGGCAGGTTAACTAGCTCACTAGTTCTTGAATTTCCAGTTTTTAGAGTAGTAATTTTTTGCTATTTTTTGTCACGTGTTAACATGGATATTTTGGAGTGATTCTACTTGGAACAATGTCTTGGGGCAACATACTTAATAAATAAAAAAATATCACCTCATTTTCATTTGATTTACTTTTTCATTCGTCGAGTCATCTCACTCCTGCAACAATCCTACCACTCCTGTAGCAGTCTTGTAGCACTCCGATAACACGTGTAAACTTGACCAAATCCGCTCCAAAATCTTCTTTTTTGTCTCTTAGGCTTTAATAATGACACCTAGGATTTAAATAGATGATTGATGAATACCAAAGACCACTTAGGACTTGCCTTTTTACCCTTGTAACATATCTCAACAATTTGGGTTAATGGACAAATTTATGAATTGGATAGCACAATAATAATTTCCTTTATTGCCTCATGAAGTATCTAATGAATTTTGTCAATGGATCTAACCTCTCTGAAATGCATTGATTTACTACATTCTATTTCCTTCATGCATTTTAGATTAGTTTACTTTCTTTTTTCTTAAGCTATGGTTTCTATTTCAAGCACTATTATTTCCATTACATAGACTAGGTTTCCTTTTCAATGCAACTTTTACATCCTGCAATTAAGTTAGTGTTTGATTTCATGATATTCACTTCATTGCATCAAATCAATGAAAGGAAGAAACATTGCATACTGCACATATAGTGCCAACACCTCTTATGTTTTTACAAACCCCCGGTTGATAATTTAAGTTGGTAGGCTTAAGAGTTGCAACATTCTTGTTGCAATATTGAAGCTCATCATTTATAGAGTTTATTGAGTCAAAAGAGAATTTACTAGGAGTCAAAAGAAATGTATTAAGTCCAATCCCATTTGGAATTCTTATAAGAAAAGGAAAATTATTTTTATTTTGAATGAAAAAGTCAAAATGGCATCCACAAAACCAAGTCGCCACTCCTTGGACAAATTAACCTTAGAGGCGGTTATTCGACCGTGCTAGACATGTATATATACCAGTATAGGTCCATCTTAAACATGGATCTAGCATGAGTTGAGAGGGATCAAATTTCTTCAGGGGCAACCTTCTTTAAAGTGCAAAATACAATGTGTAATTTTTCATTGTTTAAATTGTATTTTGAGTGCTATATAGAGTATATAAAAGATCAAACTAAAAAATATTGAAACCACTTCTAAATTTTGACCATAATTTGTTTTTTCATGATATATGCATAGTTTTTTTTAAAACAACATATAATATATACATAACAGACATTAAAATATTTTACATATCATGTACAAGGAGATATTTTATTAGTGCAAATTAAAATGGTTTTTTTATTATTAATATATTTTTAAGTATACATCAAAATTAATTCGTATTAAAATATTTTAATGATAATCCACATGAATGTTTTATTATATACAACATTAAAATATTTTCTTTTAATATTTATATATATATATGAAGTTGATATGGACATAAATTAGTTAACATAGATCTTCAAATAGTTTATTTAAATATCGTGTTGAAATATTTTTTTAAAGTATAAGGTTTAAACATTTTACTCACCCATTTTTGTTTACTTCTAATTAATTTACATGAAATTACCTTACATGCATAACATATCATTTTTTTTTATAGCTGACATTATTTTTCTATTTAGAATGTATTTTATGTTTATTTTAAGAGGGACACTTGTCAATTCCACATTGAGCACGAATGAACTCACACACCCCCCCTTATACTGGGTTGTAGAATGAGCCTCTCGACTCAAAAAGTCAACTCAACCATTGTAGGAGCGAAGTTTTTGTGGTTTGACCAAGAATTTCATATATTTGACCAATGTTGACTTCGTTAACTTTGAATTGATTGGAGGCGACTTGGAAGAGGCCTAACTTGGGAACTTTGTGATAGTCTTTGTCTTGGTTTTAGGTCTTGGATATCTCACTTTGATATGATAATATAAGAAGAATTTTTGGGCTTTCCCCTTCTAGGGTTTTACCCTATCTTGGAGCCTAATTTCTTGTGTTCTTTGTCTCTTTGTGATATTTACATTTTGGTAATTGCTTGATGAAGAGAATATACATTTAATAAAAAGCCAACAAACATTCACAAGGAATTATCAAGAAAAAGCAATCATTGTCTACTAGCATCTTGGTTTCTCAACATGGAATCAGAGCTAAGATAAAAGGGAAGGTAGCTTGGAGATCACAAATTGTTGGCAGCTTGAAAACTCTATTACAGTGATTATCTCTCCCTCTATCAAAAGAAGCTTGAAGATCACATCATTGAAGTTCTCCTCATAGTAAGAAATCTTTCTTTTGAAAACATCATTGAAGGCTCTTGGAAACATCATCAAGTTCACACTCTCTCATAAACACTCTTGTCCTCACATCAACATTTCTATAGACATCATTGTAGCAACCACCACTCAAGGACATCCTTGGAAGCCAAATCAACATTCTTGATAGTTTCTCCTTTTACAAGTACTCCTCTATACTCTATGTCTGCGGTCTAAAGTCTATATCCAAGTTTGAGACTATGATCTGAAGCATTTGTCCAAGAGGTCTGAAACCTTTATCTATTCTTTAAAGTTCAAAGTTACATCAAGAGGTCTATGAGAATGATACCTAGGTTGAATCCTAAAAGAGTCTAGACCGAGACCAAAAGGATAAATCTAAGACTATTGTTATCAAAAAGAAAATATGTCTTTATCACAAATTTTTACGATGAAGTTATGAGATCAAGACGATGACATATGAAGCAATACTCTCTAATATCATAATCTGGGTAATGTCAAACCTTTAAAAGTTTGTTTCAAGCAAAATTATGAAATTTGAATCTTTGAGATACATATGTATAGAAGTACACTCATGAAAGAAATCACATGTTTGAATTGAAGCTCAACAACATACTTCTAAGGAAATCAACAATTCATTGAATATACATCTTTGAATCAAGACAAGAACAATATACAAATTTCAAAAGTATAGAAATCATTCAAGGAAAGCAATGATGTAAGCCACAAGAAAGACATTATGATGCGAGTTACAAGAAGACAAAAATGATGTAATGTGAGATACAACAACAAGAATTCATGATGATACCAAGCAAGTACACTTACTATACATGATATATCAGCCTTCTACAAGAAGTTTACAATATTCTCTATGATTTGTGGAGGAAGATGAAGAGTACCCAGTGAAATTTGAAGCCTTTTAACCATCTATTCTAGCTTGCTCTTGCTCAAGATTGAAGGTCAAGTTTATGAAAGTCATCTTTATAAAAGGATTAAGTTTGTCTAGCAACTTATGCAAGTGAAGTTCTAAGACATATGAATCCTATTGTAGCAACATATTTTCAATGATAGAAGGTCCATCCAAAACAATATATATGAAAAGTGAGAGTTGTAAAGTTATCTCTATGGTAAAACAAGGATGTCAAGACCCCCACTATGTGCAATATTAGAAGGTTCAAGAGTCTCTGTGATGTGAATTTCTCTTCATGCTATATGTGAAGCCTTGAGAAATGAATATACTTGGGAACTTGAGGAATTGAATTATCTTTGAAGCTATAGGCCGAGGATTTGTAATTCAAATTACTGAGGAGCAAACTTATCCATTTAAGAAACAGTGTCATATCTCTTTGTAAGGAGGGATGTGAAGGCATAGGAAGTCAGTGACACAAGTATGGAAAGTTGTTATGCTACTCTGCTATACACAAAACAAGGATGATCTATTTCAATAAAGTCGCCCTATATATGAAGATAAGGTAACTGAATGATAAAGTCGGCCTGTCTCTGCAAGGATAAGGTAAGACTAAAGAAGGTATGTATAAATCTTGTTTATCTATAGTGCATATAATAATAATAACCTACTATTCTAATGCTCTCTTGTAAGATAACAATGAATCATAAAAGGCCTTTGTAGAGATCATTGACATCGTGGAATTTGAAGTATCTCCTTGCATATGTAAACCAAGTTTTATGATCGAGAATTGAAATCTCATGTATAGAAGGCTTGTCAACAATATCACTAGGGTTTTGTATCTAACTCTTTATTATGCTTGTAGAATTTGCAATTTTTGAATCACAGATCTTGAAGACTTTGGCATCAGGGTTTGTAAACCCTAGCATAGTTCGGATTAATAAGAACCCTAGGAACAAAACTCTATCTGTTGTGAGATGTAGATCTAACCCTTGATGGTAATGACATCATGTGAGAACAAGGTTTGTGAACAAGTCCAAGATGAAGAGGGAGCTAACCATTCTCAAAAGATTGTACTCTACATCTCCTTGATTACTACTAATGATATTGTCTTTGTACTTTGCCTTTCGTTCATTCATGGTGTTCTAATAGAGATTGCAGGTCAAAACAAGAACTATCTAAACTTCATTAAGAGATGGAAGAATTGGAAGAAATCCACAAAGCACGAAGACTTCTCTAAATTCTAATAAACGTAATTGAAGGAGTAAGTAGTCTAAATTATGCATCAAAGAAGTCGATTAGATGACAAGAAGTTCACTTACCTCAACTGGAAAGAGGGATTTGCAAGATATTGGATAGATACAATATTAATTGAAGTTCGGCAGAAAGCCCAACAAAACTTGTGATAAAAAGAGAAAATGATTGATCAAGGCAATATCTTGTTGCTAGAAGTTGAGTTATGACATCGTTGTTTCGAAAAGTAATTTGTTCAATCTAGGAACACATTGATTGAAAATACCGACGCTGATAGAGATGCCACTGATTATTAGAAGCTGATATAATTTCTTCAAAAAATGTGAAAGCATAATTTTGTTACAAAGGAAGAAGGTATGAAAGCTTGTGCAATCAACTGTGAAGAATTTTGACTCCATAAGGTGTTTGATGAACTACTTGATGACATGTTGGATTCAAAGCTATCATAGGACGGGGAAGGTGAAGCTCATTATAATGTGATGCAGATAAGAGCCAAGTAGCTACAATAGATCTCCATGGAAGAACAAGTGGTCGATGCATTGATGAGTTTTTTTTTTTTTTGACAAAATTAGGCTTGTGGTTATTTCTCTCTGTTGAGAGGGAGTGAGGGTGGACACTGTATTCACCATGTGCCATGTACTATGGCCAAAACTAATAGTGGTGAGCCTAGTAAAGGCATCGATAAGGAGAATGATCGATGGGATAAGCTTTCGGGACCAATATTCTTTGAGGATTTATATCCAAGATAAGAATAGACTTGAGGACCAATATTTACTGATGTCAAATATTGTGATAATGGATTAAGGAAATAGTCCTGGATGAGGAAATCCTTGGTGAACATCTAGATGGGGTATGTCCCTGAGAGGCGGTGGTATCCAAATATATGCCTCCCAACATTGTGCTCTAATCTAGTGGAAAGATAAAGCTTGTTAGTCAATGCCTTGCTATTTTGCCAATGCTAGCTATGATGATGTGAATCATCATTGATGCTTGTCAATCTGAAATCCTTTCTTATGAAAATATTTTAACTTGAGAGTGTCCTATTGTGTGATTATGAATATCTCCCTAGTTAAGACAGAGTGTTGGAAATATAACTAATGTCAATTTTCATAACGTAATTCAAATGTACCATTGATGTATTTATTATATTCATCGTTATTATTTTATTTTAGTCAAATCATGATCTTCATGCTTATAGGGCCTATTGAGTCCAAAGAGAATTTATTGGGAGTCAAAAGAAATGTAATTGAATCAAGTCCCATTTGAACTTCTTTTAAAAAAAGGAAAATTAATTTTATTTTGAGTCAAAGAGCCAAAATGTCATCCACAAAACCAATTTGGCTGTCCTTGGACAAGTTGACCTTAGAGGAAGCTATTCAACCCTCCTAGACATGTCTATATACAAGTCAACTTGACCATTTGGAATACCAATCATCACATCGATTTATGTGCAAGAAGAAGAAGAAAAATCAATGAAAGTCGGAGTGGAGAGAATAAAATCAAAGGAGAGTGAAGAAGAGTTGTTTCTTCCCTAAATTTGTCCACACATGTAAGTTTTCTACAGTTTTTCAAAGGTTGTTACAAGGCTAATATTCTGTCTTTATTGCAATAGGGAAGTTTTTGTGATTTGACCAAGAATTTCAAATATTTGACCAACATTGACTTTATTAACTTTGACTTGATTGGAGGTGACTTGGAGGAGGGCTGACTTGGGAATTTTGTGACAATGTTGGTCATAGTTTTGGGTCTTGGATATCTCACTTTGATGTGATTCTATAATAAATGGATTTTTGGGTTTTCCCCTTGTGAGGTTTTTCCCTGACTTGGACCCTAATTTCTTGTGTTATTTATCTCTTTGTGATCTTTATGTGTTGGTAATTTCTTGATGAAGAGAATACAAATTTAATAAGAAGCCAACAAACATTCTCAAGTAATTATCAAGTAAGAGAAATCAATCTTTATCTACTAGCATCTTGGTTTCTCAACAACAAGGGCATTCAAACTCAAATTGGGAAAACAATGCAATAGACAAGAAGAGCACATCACAGTACTACTTTAGCTTTGGATCAACATTGATATTATGGTTCAATAGGAAGCAAAATTCCATGACACTTAGCTTAACAGAGGTAGAGTACATGTCGATCGGTACTACTTGTTGTAAGGCTATCTAGCTTTGCAAGATACTTATAGGTTAGTTTGATTAGAGGTTGGAAACTATAATAATTTAATGTGATAATCAAAATTGTATCAAACTCTCTAAATATCCTATGTTTCATGATATGTCCAAGAATATAGAGATCAGATATAGCTTCATATGACTAGGTTTTAGAAGGAAACAATGAAGCTCTAGTATATTTCCCTTAACCAACAAGTTGCTAATATTTTGACCATGCCCTTGGCAATGGGTAAAATTGAGGCATTTAGAGATAGAATTGGATTGGTGCAAAAGTCTTTCCCAACTAAAAGGGAGTGTTGAGAAATATAGCTCGGACAAAGACCTCCACATAGATCTTGTGAGAACATGCAAAAAGTAGTTCGAAATATTTCTATTTTCAAAAAATAATTCTATTTTGCAATTTACTTTATTAAAAAGTGAAAATTTTGAAATTGAGAGAGATAGAACAAGGATTCAAGTAGATATGAATCTAAACAACAAGTAGCTTTGTACATCATGTTGTATGAAAGTCCATACAATCATAGATGTATAGGACTATATAATTGTCTAGACAATCCACACAATTATTGTCACCATGGTACAACAAACCTTCCTTACTAGGAACGTTCTTTCACTCAGTACAAGATTATTAGGGTAACCCTGCAACCATTTTTTTGACAGCATGTGGAAGTTTGTTTGTACATATTTTGAAAGAATGAAAAGTTGATTTTGGAGGAGAAATTACGTGGGTATGTGTGAAATTGATTATATACCACCGCTATTTAATTCCGAACGATTGTGTGATTTTATGCTTTGATCTAAATTTTAGTTCAAGATTAAATTTTAGTTCAAGATTAATTAAATTCAGATATTTACTTAAGATCTTATGGATGTCAATCATATAGCTAGGATCATTCCCATGCAATGCTATATCTATGTTTCAAATTCAAACATGCCACCCTTCCATATCCATCATTTTGGTATTAAAGCAACTTTATCTTTAGAGAAGAAGATGGCCTAGAGAGGAGAGCAATTGCAGCAAATTTACAACTAAAAGCTTGGCTGCCAGAAATGAGTTAGTTCAAGAGAAGAACCAAAGAGGGAAACGGTGTTAGTGCAAGCGAAGAACCAAAGAGGGAAACATGGCCTTGGGTCTATTAGTGCATTTTAAACATCTTTAAGAGAGCGATCTGTTGAGAAGCCAACAAGAGATTATTGAGATAAATTTAATTTGCAAAGCAAGAATTCATTTGCTTCACTAATCCTTGCAATGTCTTTAAGAGCATTAAAATGAACTAAGGTGCATACAAGCATCTAAGAAAATCAAGTCGGCCAAACAAATCCATATGGAAAGCAAGGATTGGTG
>APFE031565449.1:982-35091 GCA_000404065.3 Pinus taeda
AAAATATAAATTACTCATGTATATTTATGCACTATCATATCCATGAGATGTTTTGAGAAAAATTATTAGAAAAATAATTTATTTAATTACATAGAAACATCTAGTCTCATCATATCCATGAGATGTTTTGAGAAAAAATATTAGAAAAATGATTTATTTAATTACATAGAAACATCTAGTCTCATTCCATTACTTTCTTGCCTTTTTAATTAGAGATTCTCACATAGATTTGATTAGTGTTTATGTTAAATTTTTCAAATACATATCAGAAAAAATATATTTTAAATTTTAAATTTCAACTAAAAAATTATTAAAATATGAAACTCTCACTCATTGCATTATGTCTCATAAAAAAATTAAACAAAGCACTCATGGCATTATGTCTCATAAAAAAATTAAGCAAAGCACTCATGGCATTATGTCTAATAAAAAAATTAAGCAAAGCATTACCACATTCTCATTACATCAATTAATATATATAGAAAGTGACCTTGAAGAGTTATCAAAAACCATGCATTTTAATATGAATCCATTAATCTTTAAAGATATAAATGGATTAATTACATTGAAATTTGAGAATGAAATAGAGGGGAAATGGCTTTTCATTATTAAAAGCAATAATGAAATATAAGATTTAAAAAAAAAACTTTCATTTTTATTAAGCTTTTCCATGCTTTTACACTTGTCATTCACATTTTTTTAGCATCATTTTCATGCCCATGTATACTAGTTTATTATTATCTTAATCACATTTTCCATAAATTAATAAATTTATACGTATATATTTAATGTTCTTCTAAATAAATATAAAAAAAATTAAGCAAAGCACTCATGGCATTATGTCTCATAAAAAATTAAGCAAAGTATTACCACATTCTCAAAGTATTACCACGTTCTCATTACATCAATTAATTAATATATATAGAAAGTGACCTTGAAGAGTTATCAAAAACCATGCATTTTAATATGAATCCATTAATCTTTAACGATATAAATGGAGTAATTACATTGAAATTTGAGAATGAAAGAGAGGGGAAACCAATAATGAAATATAGGATTTAAAAAAAAAAAAAAAAAAAAAAAATAAAAAAAAACTTTTCATTTGTATTAGCTTTTCCCCATGCTTTACCCTAGTCATTCACATTTTTTAGCATTGTTTCCATGCCCTGTATACTAGTTTATTATTATCTTAATCACATTTTTATATTTAATATTCTTCTAAATAAATATAGAATGAATTTATTTTTGCTTTTAAGTTAGGAAATTTTGTTATTAATAATAACTTAACTTTGAAAATTACATATTTTCAAATTACAATTTGTAACAAGGGACGTTGCATGGCAGCTAGTCCTTAGCTTGTGCCTGGAGCTGGGAAAGGAACGGGGAAACAGTACACAAGAGCTGGGAAAGGAACGGGGAAACAGTAGGCAAGTACGGTGGTGCTTTGAGGTGCCAAACAGAGGAGACTGACTTTCAGTTCGAATTATTGGTTGTTGGCTCCACAAACTGGAGATTTCAGATTGCAGCAAACATTGCAGACATAACGTTGTTTGCAACAATAATGTTGTTTGACCATTGTCTCTCAGAACTATCGATCTATTCCGTGACTATACTTGTAAGACTATACTTGTAAATCCCAATCTCTTGTCAAGGTTATTCTGTGACTATACTTGTAAATCCCAATCTCTTGTCAAGGCTAATGATGACAGCGACCATGCATTGAATGCCATTCATTCTTCTTGTTCAACCTCAATGTTGATACGAGAAACTACCTTAGTGACAGAGCAAAATGAAAATAGGGATTTGAAAATTTAAAGGAAAATGTTATAGATGAAGATCTTAAAGTGTGAGCACAAAACATAAATTAAATTGATTTGCAGCATTGCACAATTTTTCGTTCTATTTTCAAGAGCTGAAGCCTTCAAGGATTTCATAGATTTTCTGTTTCAAATTTCGTTCTGATCACCAAACAACACTTCTTTTTCGGATGGACTTCCTTTTCGAATGGACAGTTCAGTATCATAGTTTCCTAGATGATGAGCAGTTTAGTGACAGCATACTTCAAGTGAATTATTGGGTCTTGTTACCCATAAGCAGTTTAGTGACAGCATACTTCAAGTGAATTATTGGGTCTTGTTACCCATAACTTCGTATACAGGGTGATATTGGAAAATTCAATAGCAGTATTCCCGAGTAGCAGATGGATGCAATAAGAGAAATCCAATGATTTTATAAGTCCATATGTCTGAGATGTTTTGTTCAGCATAGGAAGGCACAGCTGCATGCACCTATTAGTTCAGAGTTTGAGTAAGCCATCATTATAGCAGACCAAGTTGCTGCACCATGTTGAGGAAAGCACGACTATTTTCACATCTCCTGGATTCGATTAGAGTGGGCAAAAAAAACAGAAAAGAAATGTTCGATTTCCCTTTTCAGGTTGACTGGGAATGAATATCCCAAAAGAATATATATGAATATATTTTAATCAATCATAAAACTAAAACACATGGGAATCAATGAAAACAGTTTGAAAGGTATGCAGACAACATGTGGCATTTCCAGTCCTTTGCAAGGAGTTAATCACTGTATAGAGCAGTGCTAAATGGTGTTGTCTACCTAATATTCGTTTTGAAAATCTTAACTCGAATCCGACGAACCCAATTGCCCAGAAGGCGGAAACTTGACCATAAATATTTCCACAAACATAATATGCAATGCAGGGTTTCTACCATGACAAACGCCATCTATCCTACATGTGGCATGTAGCCACCGGAGCAGTCACAAAAGCTACAGTCTACCCATCCAGTGATTTCTCATCATCTTCGTCATAAGTCCAGGGATGGATTTTAGTCGCAAACCCATATATTTTGGGAAATCCGGCCCCAAATTATAAAATAAATAGAATAGGAGCCTTGCATTGCATGGTCGCGACTCGCCACTTATGGATTTTCCTTCTCTTACGGGGTGTACCGCCCTAGGAATTGTGCGACGGGTGCACGGGCGGGCACGCGCTGGGCGGGCGTGCACGAAGCGCTGGTGTGCGTGCGGTGCGACGGTTCATCGCAGAAAATGCGACGAAACCGTGAACGACCATGCGACGATAACAAATGGCAGCGAACGACACTTATGTAAAAGTGGCTGAACATTGGAGAATTTATATGGCGGTGAGAGCAAGGCCGACCGCTACATTGGGGTTTCAGGGCGCGTTTGTGGCGATTTGGGGGTCGGCCAAGGGGTGACCACCCCCACACTCAACCATGCCAGAAACCTATATACATACGAAGGATGGAGCTTCATTTCATCATCAAACTTTGCTCTCTTCGCAAGAGTTCAAAGGATAAGTGCGCAGTAAGGGTAGGAGCTACGCATATCTCATGCGTAGTGCTCCAAGAGGCTTATACGTACGATGAACTTGGAATTATGCCGAAGGTTATGCAGTGACAGTTCGAAAGTACGGTTTTGATGCAGATTTGACGAAGTGTTACAGGTGACTTATGGAGGTGCCGTTCTTCGTACAAAAGAGCATAAAACTATTGTAAAAGGCTGTTTGCCTACATTGTAAATTTGGTTAAGTGTTGGCCTTGGATTCTGCCAGGCACACTTGTACTCTATATTGTAAAACTGATATTCTTTATATACGGTTGGGCAGACTCACGTTAAGGGGAGTTGCCCCTCCCCTTTATACTTGTTGCAATTGTCGTTCTTGTTTATAATTGCTAATGGATAATGAATGAGTATGGGCTTTCATTAAGTATAAAGGATAATGCATTTTATTTGGTTGCGAAGAACAAACTAAGTATCGGTTGTGAATTAGGCGTAGTCCGCACACTCGAGTATTGTTAAAAAGAAAAAGTGGGGTGGTGCCACACCTCGCCGGCACAGTTGGAAGACCACCGTAGGCTTGGGGGCGTGACAGTTGGTATCAGAGCAAGGTTCACGACAGGTGTAGCTTGCGGACGAAAGATGATACACAACTTGACAGTTGGTATCAGAGCAGGCTGATGACGAGGTTGATGAAGTGTTGAAGCATTGAAGTAGCTCGGTCAGGCTTGGTTTGAGCAGGTTGCTCGCAGCGGTGAAGAGTCAAGGATGTCTATCTTGCAAGAGACGGGTTTTACAACCTTCAAGGAACTTGAAGGGAGTCTACTTGAAGAATCAAGAGAGGTTGAACAAAGGCTTGCAGAATGGGACAAGGTTATGTTCAAAGCAAGGGATGCTCTTCGTGCCTTGGTCAAGGAAGGAATTTCTGATGGAAATAGGGACGAAGCCTACCGACTTGTGAAGCAAGTGGACTTGTTTGAAGCAGAATCCAAGGAATTGAAGACAAGGCAGGAATTGATTCGAAAGAAGTGGGAAGTGCTAACTCTTGAGAAGAAGCATTCCATAGCTTTGGCTCATAAGGAGGAAGCTGCAGAATGTGATAAGGAAGAGGAAGCCTTGATCGTTGATGATGTTGCAGACATGATCGTGATGGAGGATGAACTTGAGCTCGATCAAGTTGGACCAGGATCAGACATTTTTCAGACATGTATGGATGAGGGTACTCTCATGGAGGAACCTCATGATGATCTTCATGGTGATGTAAGTACTATTGATACATGTGTTTCATTTGAGCATTTGGTAGATGGACCGTGTGCAGGGAAGGGCAAAGCTACTTTGCCAATGCTAGGGAGCATCCTACCATGGATGTTCATGATGAGACCTTGTATGGAGAAACAAGGATTGTTGATGTTTGCGGGACTTGTTGGGGTTGTTTGTGACCTTGTGGTAGAAGGTACAAAGGCCCATGACAAGGGTGGGACTTGATGATCATTGTGGAGGAGTGAGTTGTGCTTTAGCCACATTGCTAAGTGCCCGGCATGGCTCATGAACAGTTTGAAGGGCACACACTTGAGTTGCTTGGGTGGACTTCTCATGGCCGAGACCAAAAGTAAGTCTTGGTGGACACTTAGGTGGAGGTGCTATGATGGAGAGACTCATGTGATGATGATGTTTTGGGTGGACTTCTCATAGTCTTGGGTGACACTTAGGTGGAGGAGCTATGATGAAGGAAACTCATGACATGACATGAGGATATGGTTGGGTGACCGAGTTCACTAAACCGAAGATGGCAACTTAGATGAGGATGACCGATGGTTGAAGATGAGTCTACTTGGTTGGGCTACATGGACAACTTAGTCATGGACATCAAGTTGGAGACATGGAGCATGGCAGTCTTATACAGGGACATATTGTGGGTGCACTTGTGGAGATGTCACTTATGGGCATCCAATGAGGTGTAACCAGGCATGGATGTTGAGCAAATGGATTTGCTTTGTGACATGGAGACTTATTGTTTATGAGACTATGGGGAGGTTGTGCACTCTTGTACAACAAGACCATGGACTTGGATGGAGTTGTGAGCAGTCTATAGGGCATTCTTACTACATGGAGAGCTGAGGCATCTTGCAGAGACCTTTGGGTGGAGACTTGTATGCTTGCTAGAGTGTTGGTTGAGGATGACTTATGGAGCTCATGATGACATGAGATTATTGTGACTTCTTGGAGACTTCGTATATGGTGGACTTAGAGGATCTGATGCATTGAGGAGCTGAGGGCAGAGTCTTTGGTGCAGTATGGGATGCACACTTTCAAACCCCATGTATGGGCATGGCTTGAAAGAGTGACTTGATGAGGAGGATCGGTATGAGGCACTTTGAGGTGATGGGGTTACGATGATGATGATACCTTGGTAGCTACACTTGGGTATGGGTTGAGCGAGACTCAACTACTTTTACACATGGGAGCTGATTGATCTTTGATCATGGGCAGCACATGGAGACATGAGAAAGGTGTTCTCTTGAGGCACTTGACTTGGTGATGAGGTGCTCTCATGAAACACTTGACACTTGATGGAGAGGTGTTCTCTTAGAACACTTGGTTGACTTGAGGGATGGCACATTGCAGATATGATGGAGATAGCTTCATGGACATGGATGTGGCAAACCGAGAGTTGGAGATGAGATGGTTTCTTCACATGGAGGAGGCACACTTATGGATGATGTTGGGATTGATGTGGCTGGTTTCATATAGCACATTGGTACCAAACATCATGGACATGATGCAGATGAGATGAGGACTACTTCATGGACCTGAGCATGGTTTACTTATGAGGATGGATTCTTGATCAAGTTCCAGATGTGACAGGGATGCTTTGAGGAACAACTGATGGTGGCATGAGGATGTGCATTCTCATGGTTTGGGCGCGATGGTTGGATTAGCTACCCAACTAGTTCAGACATGGGGGCTTAACAGTGTACAGAGATATGTTGGCATTGTGTTGGAATATCATGGCGGAGTTCACATAGGAACAACACATGATGAGGACAACATGATATGTTGCAGTGATCATGTAGCTTGAGATGGAGGGGCCAGCCTTCCACGATGGAGCAGCATGTGGAGATTGTGACATGATGGTTGATTGTCATGGATTGAGAGGACTTTCGATTGATGAGATGAGATGTTGGCACATGGTTGAGATGTGTTAACTCTTGTTGACATATCATGGGCAGTTTGCACATGATGGAGATGATGCACATGATGGAGTGGACACTTTGTTGCAGTGGACATGTAGCTTGATGTTGAAAGGATCAGCCTTTCACGCTGGAGAGCAGCATGGAGAGATTGTGGCAAGTGGTCGATGATCATGGACATCGGATATACGACATATCGATGGAGGTATTCGTTGGTATGGACTATCTCGGTGACGCTTGGTCACTTAGATGAAGACATGGTGGAGATGGAGGCCTACATACGTTGCAGGATGTTGCCATATGTGAGGGGAGTCGACATCATGGATTGATGCTTGGAGTTGGGATGTTGTCGAGGACGACAACGACTTCAGGTGGAGGAGGATGTACCGCCCTAAGAATTGTGCGACAGGCACCCGGGCGGGCACGCGCCGGGCGGGCGCGCACGAAGCGCGGGCGGGTGTGCGGTGCGACTTTTCATCGTAGAAAATGCGACGAAACCGTGAACGACCATGCGATGATAACAAATGGCAGTGAACGACACTTATGGAAAAGTGGTTGAACGTTGGAGAATTTATATGGCGGTGAGAGAGGTTTGCGTGAGAGCAAGGCCGACCGCTACATTGGGGTTTTGGGGCGCGTTTGTGGCGATTTGGGGGTCGGCCAAGGGGCGACCACCCCCACACTCAACCATGCCAGAAACCTATATACATACGAAGGATGGAGCTTCATTTCATCACCGAACTTTGCTCACTTCGCAAGAGTTCAAGGGATAAGTGCGCAGTAAGGGTAGGAGCTACGCATATCTCATGCGTAGTGCTCCAAGAGGCTTATACGTATGATGAACTTGGAATTATGCCGAAGGTTGTGCAGTGACAATTCGGAAGTACGGTTTTGATGCAGATTTGACGAAGTGTTACAGGTGACTTATGGGGGTGCTGTTCTTCGTACAAAAGAGCATAAAACTATTGTAAAAGGTTGTTTGCCTACATTGTAAATTTTGTTAAGTGTTGGCCTTGGATTCTGCCAGGCACACTTGTACTCTATATTGTAAAACTGATATTCTTTATATACGGTTGGGCAGACTCACGTTACGGGGAGTTGCCCCTCCCCTTTATACTTGTTGCAATTGTCGTTCTTGTTTATAATTGCTAATGGATAATGAATGAGTATGGGCTTTCATTAAATATAAAGGATAATGCATTTTACTTGGTTGCGAAGAACAAACTAAGTATCGGTTGTGAATTAGGCATAGTCCGCACACTCGAGTATTGTTAAAAAGAAAAAGTGAGGTGATGCCGCACCTCGCCGGCACAGTTGGAAGACCACCTATAGGCTTGGGGGCGTGACACTGGGTATGCTAAGAAATATTTTCACTGCGTGTTTATACAATTTTCTTAATGCCAAATCAAGGACGAAAACACCGTGTTGCGTTCAGGCGGACCGTCGGGGGCGGAGGAAAAAGCCTCAGTAGCTCCCCCTGGTTCCATTTCTGCAGACTGCCTCGTAAATACAGTCGCCTAAATTCATACGATCATGGGTTCCCTCGAGCCTATTTTTAACCGGAATTGCGGAGCTTTTTGTATGAGATATCTCTAGTTCAATTTTTCATCATTTGAAATCGTATTTCCTCTTTTCAAGCCTGAATTTCTTCTTGGATTGCCGGAGAAGGGAATCATGGAATTTCTCCGAAGAAAAAGCTTGAAAAATGGAGCAGTACGACTGTAATATGAGGTTCTGCGTTTTTTTCAAATCTCATTTAGTACTGGAAGCTTCCAGGGTTTCTTAAGTTTAGGTTTTTAATTTGTGTTCGAAGTGCCTTGGATTGGAACATTAGTTTTTATTTGCATTATCAAACCCTCAAAAATCCTTTACGAATGAATCTCGGGGTTTGGCATAGCAGTATAATGTTCTGAGAAGGATTTGGTGTTTGATGCGTTTCTGCTGCGACTCGCTGATACAGAGTTGACCCTAGCAGAATTTTTGTTTTTATTCAGTCTTAGAGTTATTTGAATCATTTGCGGAGTCTTGGATTGGACGCTGGTTATGAGGTTATATCGTTATAAAAATTAGAGTGTATATGAACTGAGGGCATTTCTGAGGCAGTTGAGGTTTGTCTACATAGAATCCATTGCCCGACGACTCAGCAGCTCCCCCGCTCCCCCTGGTTCGATACCTGCGGACTGCCTAATAAATGCAGTAGACATCTGCTAATCGGGTTGCTCCTAGTATACATCTGCTAATCGGGTTGCTCCTCGTAATGAAGGATGTGACGTGATATTGCTGTTGAAGGTAAGGAAGTGATCAGCTCCTGAAGGTAATGAAGTGATCAGTGAAGCTTGTAAATGGAGTCCTGAACTAACCGTCGTCGTTGCTTGTGAAGAATGGAAGTAGATCAAATTTGAATCCTGAAGTTCAGTAAGTATCCATGACCAAAAAAAATTAAAATGTGTTTACTAATTTGAAATTTTGATTTTTCTTATTTTGAAATTTTATCAATACTGTAAAATCATAAATGAAAATTGAAAATTGCAGAATTTGAAAATTGATATAGCAATACTGTAATATCATAAATGAAAAGTGTAGAATTTGAAAATTAATAATTCTGCAAGGAAAAAACTCTTGATAAAACTCTTGGTAATTCTGCAGGGAAAAAACTCATAAATGAAAATTAATGAAAATTGATAATTGATTTCACACTGAGAACTTCCAGAACTTCCAAAAGCAAAATCAGAGGTCCAAAAGCAAAAAGCAAAAGCAGACCTCTAGAGAATCAGGGCCAGAGGTCCAAAAGCAAAAGCAGACCTCTAGAGAATCAGGGCCGTGCCTTAATTTCCTGCCAAAATGCTACATGGGACTCAAACGCCTCAGCAGAAATGTGAAGTCAGAGGAGACCGAGTTGATGAACAATTCTGATAATGTGAAGCCATGATTGATGAACAATTCTGATAATGTGAAGCGAGTGGAGACGGGGCATAGGAGACCAGGTTGATGAACATTGTTGATAATGTGAAGGAGGGAAGCTAGGGCTGATGAACAATTTATAACTCAACGCGCCACTTGTGTCAATTTATACATCAATGCGCCACTTGTATCCTATACCTCAGCGCGCCACTTGTATCATAATGCTGGCTATTTGCATTGTTTTGCTTGTGACACCTGGAGAATTAGTTTAGTGCTGGCCAGTTGCATCGTTTTGCTTGTGACACCGGTACAATTACTTATTTATTCATATATTTCAATTACCGTACAATAGTTGCCTCCCTCCACTCATCCACTTTAGTTTAGGTAATTCATTCATAGAATATTAATGTTTTCAATTAATGTTAGTATTAGTTCACTTTGCTAAGCGAAATTTTGAAATGACAAGTGAAAAGATGAATATAACCCACGATTTTATCCTCCGCCTCGAAAAGAGGTCAAATAAGACAACCAAACTACGCCTCGAAAAGAGGTCAAATAAGACAACCAAACTAATTCTGGTTAAAAAGTGAAAAAATAATACGAAAAGAGGCCAAATAAGACAACCAAACTGACTCAGATTAAAAAGTTTAGCTATTCATAAGAGCAACTAGTTATTTGTTATAATAAGCAAGTTAAAGAAATGTTAAAGTTTACCATATGGATTACTGTAGTCCCTGCTTTACTTATAGCAAGGACTAATAAGTAATTTTAATATGGTTGTCATTTTTAATATATTTATTATTATTTTTTTTTTAATTTGTTTTGTTCTATATTATTTAGTTAAAAAATAATAAAAAAATTACAAATTCAATCATTATTAATTGATTAAATTGCTAATTGATTAAATGCAAATCAAATTAAATTGAAAATATCACTTAAAAAATAAAAACCCAACAAAATTTATATATTTTATTTTCTAATTTAAATCAAAGTAAAATGAATGTTTTATTCTTTTTGTTATAATTATTATTTTTTAATTCATTTATCTTTATCTTATTTATTTATTAAATGTTGCTTTTTAAATTTATTTATGAGAAATCATTATTTCATTTATATTATTTTTTTAATTTCATTTAATCTTATTTTATTTATTAAATGTTGTCTTTTATTTTATTATTTATTAAAAAATGTATAGAAATTCATATATTCAAATTATATGGTTTATGCATATGAAAAAAATAATAATGATTTTATTATTATTTCTAGTTACAAAAATCTTTTATTTAACTAAAAAAAATTAGGATTTTAATTACTCACTTACAATATAGAATTGTTTCACTTCAGTTTACAAGTTTAATATTTTCTATAACAATATTTTCAATTGAATCAATAAACCTATATGTACATGTTTTAGTCTTTTTTGATAAATTTTAGCTCGAGGCTATTTAAAAATTGTTTTCACTTATGTGTTTACAAGTTTAATATTTTCTATAACTATATTTTCAATTGAATCAATAAACCCATATGTACATGTTTTAGGCTTTTTTGATAAATTTTAGCTTGAAGTTATGAAATTTTTTTTTAGGATTTTAATTATTCACTTACAGATTTAGAAATTGTTTTCACTTCTTTGTTTACAAGTTTAATATTTTCTATAACTACGTTTTCAATTGAATCAATAAACCCATATGTGCATGTCTTAGGCTTTTTTGATAAACATGCAGTGAATTTTAGCTCAAAGTTATGAAATTTTGTGGTTAATAACCATTTAAGTTTCAAAACTATATATTTTTAAACTACAATTTAGATTGATTGTTATAATTTTTAATATCATAGTTTAATTTATAGATAAATTGACATTTTTTGGGTTTTTTTTTTTTTTTTAAATTTATGCAATGTAAGAATTAGTGCTCGACTAATAATCCATTTTAGCTCAAGGCTGTTAAAAAAATGCATGCAGGCTCTGACCTAGCTCTGCTCCCCTACTCCCACTGCCTCCTGCTGCTCCTCTGCCTGGCAGCTCTTGCTGCTAGGCCTTTTCCGCTTGGCTTCTGGCATCCCCGCGGTTGGGCTCTGCCTCTCCCCTCCCAGCAGCCCTGCTGCAGGCCCTCCCCGCCTCTCGCCCCTCATGGCAGGGTGTGATTCATCCCATCAGGAAGGGCCTAAGGAACAAGTAGCAGCCTTTGCTTCTTTAATCTCAGAGAATGGTGCACCAAAAATCAAGCCAACGGCAACGAAATTCATCAAAAAATTGGCAGATATTCCGGAAATCTCTTTACCTCCAAGTCTACCCAGGAAAGTTGCTATTTCACTATCTGAAAGAGGATTGGTAGGCCAATTCGCTGGACTTTGGCCCTCCCCCAGAGCGGTCCAGAAGTGGGTGGAGCGCAACTGGAGCGCCAATATCCTAGGGAAAATAGCAATAAGATTTTGTGGCAGGGGATATTACACGTTCCTCTTCGAAACCAAAGAAGATCGGAATCTAATATTTAGAAGCGGACGATATTTTATGGATTTAAGAGGACTATACTTGAACAGATGGTCCCCAGATTTCGATCCAAAGATGGACATCCCAAATGCTGTGCCAGTCTAGGTCAGATTGCCTCATCTCCCACTACACTATTGGGGAGATGAATCGGTCAAAGCAATCGGAAATGCAATCGGAAAATACATTGATAGATGCAAACCAAAGGACAATATGCATGCCTGCGTCAGGATCTGTGTAGAAGTGGATTTGGGGAAGGGCCTTCCAGAGGCAATAAAGATCAAGGTGGACCAGTGGACTCATATCCAGCAACTGGAATACGAGAAAATCTCGTTCAAATGCAAGGTATGCCATGAATATGGTCATTTTGCTAATAGATGTAACAAACTAAAAGAAACTAAAACTACTGAGAATGTAGAAGCAAATGAAGGAACCTGGGAACAAGTTAAGAGAAAGAAAACCAATAGTAAACAATTTGGTCCAAACCCCAAACGACCTCTTGAAAACGTTGTTGCAAACCCCACACCTCCCCTCAACATGGTCTAGCCAATACCCTCGACATCTAACCCTTTCGAAACCTTGGAAGAAGAAGAACCATCATCCCCCCATTCTCCTACTCAAGACAAAACTTTAGCTATCATCCATTCCCCCATATAGAACTTCCCATCCCCTCCACCCACTATTGATCAAATCCTCACAAGAAACAAAGTCAAAGAATCCAACAACACTTCAGAGCAGCCAAAAAAAGCAGGGAGGAAATTGAATAAAGAGATTAGAGATGAGGTATCAGCAAAAGAAATGGCAACAGGTACCCAACAACCAATGGACACTTTCCTGGCTAAACAAAAGGGAAGCGGGGAAAAGTAGAAGGAGAAGATCGGGGCTTACCAAAAATCAAGTAAATAATGATTTTGGTCTCTTAGAACAGTAGGGGTTTGGGCTCCTCTCTAAAAATCAATGCAGCCCGAGATATAATAAGGCAAGAACGGCCAGATATTTTCATGATCCAAGAGACCAAAGTGACCAGTCAAGAATTCCAAAAATTAATGAAGAAACAAAAAAGTTTTGAAGGAATAGCGACAGACTCCATTGGAGCTTCAGGAGGTATCGGCACGATATGGAACAAAGGAAAGTGGGATCTCACTAATCAAAAACTCAATAATTGGTGGGTCAGAACAGATCTCAAAAATAAAACTACAAATGAAGAGTACACCTTGTTAAACATTTATGCTCCAAATCACTACAGGGACAAAGCACTATGTTGGGAATCAGTTAAAAAAGAGGTGCAAGAATGTCAAAGAAACAAGCTAGTTTTAGGAGGCGATCTAAATCTAATTTGGAACATTGAAGAAAAGATGGGAGGGAAGTACCTCAATGACCCTTCTAGAGCAGCTCTGGAAGAAATTATTGAAGCTCAAAAACTCCGGGACATTCCTCCATGTAATGGGAAATTTACTTGGAGCAATAAAAGAGCCAGAACTCAAAACATCAAAGAAAGATTGGACAGGATCTTAATTCAAGAGAGCATAGCTACAGGATTCTCATCCATTAAGAGAAATATTGTACATGCTACAGCCTTCGACCACAAGCCTGTGGTTCTGATTTTAGATAGGCTAGAGAATTATGGACCGATCCCTTTTAAATATAATAAAAATTGGGACAGCGAGGATGAGTTCAACAAGATCATAAAGGACAGCTGTGAATTCGATGTAATAGGTTCCCCCCACTTCGTTTGGGAATCCAAGTTAAAAATATTAAGAGCAAAAATTAAAATTTGGGCAAGAGAGAATGCTCTAAAAGAGAAAAACAAAAAAATCAAGCTGCACAAGAATTTGGAAAAATCGAGTCAGGAAAATGAAAAACACCAAGCAACGGAGCAAGAACATGTTCACGAAAAATAAATATTTATGGAACTTTATAGGCAGAATAGACAAGGGGAGGAGGAAGTGAGACAAAAATCCAGGTGTCTCTGGCTAAAAGCAGGAGATAAAAATACTTCCTTTTTTCACAATAATCTCAAGCTAAGAAGAGCGAGCAGCCAGATTGACAAGATTCAAGCTGAAGGGAAGGAAATAAAGGAGAGGGAGGAAATTAAAGAAGCAACTCATAGATATTTCAAAACCCTCCTAACATTAGAAGATCAACCACTGGACAACACTAATTTCCTTCAGCAAGTTTATAGTAAAATCAGTGATCAACAAAATAGTGAATTGGAGAAGGAGGTGACAGAGGAGGAAATAAGAGAAGCAACGTGGAGCATGCATCTCGATAAAGCCCTTGGGCCAGATGGCTTCACCATCGCCTTCTACAAGACCCATTGGGACATAATAAAGAAACACTTTGTAAGAATGGTTAAAAATGTTTTAAAAAAAAGCAAGATGGGAGAAAACACCAAAGCCTCCCATATGGCGCTCATCCCCAAGAAGCCAAATCCCCTCTCCTTTGACCAATTCAAACCCATCTCTTTATGTAATTCTTCTTATAAAATCATTACAAAAATTCTGACAAATAGACTGAAAAAGATCCTGCCCAGTCTCATCTCTGAAAACCAAGGTGGGTTTGTTCCTAAATGATAGATAACGGACAACGTGATTCTTGTACAGGAAGCCATACATAGCAGTATTCAAAGAAATGAAAAAGGCATGGTCATCAAGCTGGATATGGCTAATGTCTTTGACAGAGTCAGTCATCAGTACTTAGTGGCAGTTCTTCAAAGTTCAGAATCTCTATTAAGTTCATCAACATTATAATGGAATGCATCTCAAATCCATGGACAACTCCACTGATTAACGGAAGGCCCGCCGTTACTTTCGCAGCACCCGAGGATTGAGGCAAGGATGCCCACTCTCCCCTTTCCTCTAGATCATTATGGCATAAACATTAAGTATTCAGCTTGAAAGTCAAAGGAATAAAAGGGAAATAACTAGCATCAGCATAGCTCGAGGGATTAAAGAAATCAACCATTCCCTCTTTGTTGATGATACCCTCCTAATTGGAGGAGCCTCAAGCATCATTGCAAGAAGGTTCAAGAAAATCTTAGATGCCTTTCTTGCTGTCTCAGGAGGGATGCTCAAAAACAAAAAGTGTAGAATTTATACCTGGAATGTTTCATTAAATGTAATACAAAGGATTTCCCAAATTATGGACATTCCAGAATCTTAGATGCCTTTCTTGCTGTCTCAGGAGGGATGCTCAATAACAAAAAGTGTAGAATTTATACCTGGAATGTTTCATTAAATGTAATACAAATGATTTCCCAAATTATGGACATTTCGGTCCAGTGGAAATGGGGACACTTCACCTACCTCGGGTTACCTCTGGCAAAGGAAGGGGTCAAGTCTGAGGTGTGGAATAAACAGATAGAAAAGATGAGAGGGAAACTCCAAAGCTAGGGGTTGATGTGGTTAAACCTAGCGGGCAGAACTATTCTCATAAAAGCTCTTCTCTCAACCCTTCCTATCTATTAGTACGCTATAATTTTGGCTAATGCCAGCATCCATAAACAAATGGAGTTAATCATGAGAGGATTTCTCTGGCAAGGTGGGAAACAAGACACAAAAAAATTCAGCCATGTTCATTGGGACCAAGTGACCCTCCCTTTCGAAAAAGGAGGTATCTCCATGAGGATTCTGAGCTTGACAAATAAAGCTCTATGATTCAAGCTTGTATGGCGAATGTTAATTAAGAAAGGCAGTTGGTGGGTAGAGGCACTTTTAAAAAAATACCTCAATGGCCAGCACCCAAAGATCCTCACTGAATTGATCTCAGAGCGACCATGCACTCAAGCGTGGAAACTCATTAAAAAAGTCATCCCTCAAATCAAAGACCATATATCGAAGAGCCCAGGGAATGGGAAAAACATTGCCATATGGACAGACAGAATTATGGGATATGCTCCACTGAAACAAAGCCAGCAATACAAAGCCTTGAAAGTCTGGATGGAAAACAAAAATATAACCTCTCTCTATGATATCTCAGACTAGGAGCAAAACAGTTGGACTGCCTAGAAGGATCTGCCTCTTCCAAATAGAATGAAAAAACAGTGGGATGATAAGAAGATCACTCTAGCTGGAGTTGCCCCTATAAACAAAAAGATCCAAGACAGCTATGTTTGGGAACCTAGTGGAGGAAAGTTTACAGTGAAGTTCAGATATAAGTTCCTTCAACCCAACAATAATCTTGAGAACTGGAACCTTAGGTCCGCAGTATGGAAGTCAATGAGTGTCTTCCAAAAATAAAATTCTTTGCATGGACCCTCTTAAAAGGTAAGATACTCACTATGGAAAACCTTAGGAAAAAAGGTATACAAGGGCCATCCATGTGCGTTTTATGCCAGAAGGAGGAAAGCAGTTAGCATCTCTTCTTAGATTGTGCCATTGCAAGGCACTATTGGCAGCAAATTATAAGTCCCCTGGAGATGACCAGTGATATTTGATCAGCTCGCAACTCTAAATAAGAACTGGGATAAAAACTATCCATATACAAAGCAAAACAAATCTGCCATTATTCGCATTTGGAAATGTCTCCCATCTGTTCTCTGCTGGAAATTTTGGCTTGCAAGAAACAGCTGCATATTTAAAGGTCAAAAGCCTAACCTGGGACTCATTCTTGCCAAATTGTGGGGGCTAGTGGCAGAGATGATTAGTGCCAATGCAGTGTTCGGTGTTGATCAAAACAACTGGTAGAACAAAGAAAAAGAGTGGTATAACAAAATTCCTTTGGTGTGCTCTATGAGGAAGCAACTTCCAGCAAATACAGGGGGAAGAAATAGAGGCTGGAAGCTCAAGGGAAATGAATTGGAAATCGAAAAGTGGATCCAAAATCAAAAAAATGCACTCTCAGATTTGATGGGGCTTCTAAAAATAATCCTAACAGAGCAGGAGCTGGGGGAATTATATATGACCAGAAAGGAGAAGTCATCTCCTCCTATGAATGGGGGCTTGGTAACATGTCAAACAATAAAGCGGAGGCGTATAGTTTGTTTCTAGGCACATGCATCTTCGACGGACTCCAGGTCAAAGATCCAGTAGTAATCGGCGACTCAGAAATAATCATTGCTGCTATGGAAACGGAGGGAGAATTCACAAATCAGGCTCTAAACAGAATCAAACAAATAATCTTAGATAACACCAAACATCTGGGAAATATCAAATACAAGCACATCTTGAGAGATTATAATCAAGAGGCTGATTTCCTTGCCAACAAAGCAGTGAATTGAAGGGTCGGGCAAGTAAAAGAACTTCAAAATATATATGAAAAATCTATTCCCTAAATTCACCTCTCCTTTGGACGGGATCAATTCTCATTGTACCGAAGGTCAAATCAATCAAGTGGCTACAACATTCCACAAGCAAAAGAAAGAGGTGAACGCTTAGCTCAGGTCTGACAATAGAATCTCATATCATCTTCATAGAGCAGAGTGGAGAATTCGCAGCAGGAAGAAGGATACGCATAGGTTCTCGGATTTGGAAAAAATATGTCCAAAGGATTCGCATAAGTTAGGCTTCAATCAAATCAACAACAGAAGCGCTCGCACTGGTTAGAGGTGCAATGATAATTGTTGCAGAAACAAGCTAGAGAATGGTGCCTAGCGACACGATAAGAGCATGAATAAGCAAGCATATAAGCAGCATTGGGCTAGAAGGTTTCATCAGAGAAACAATTCTTGTGATTTTAAGGCTAGAGATCGCACAAAGCGCGCATTCTCTTATTTTACTGAGTCTGGTGAGGACAATTTCGCTTGCAGCTTCCTTATCTGGCAATTCCTCATTAGCAGTCGCAGAACTTGTTGTAGTGTTCTTTGCTGGAGGTGTCCAAGGAGCAACAGCTTCTCATCTTCCCTCTTGCACGCTGGTAGAGGTATCATTGTCTCTCATATCTATCTTTGTTATTTTTATGCTAATTCTTGGCTTGTCACTGTGGTACAGCTTGTGCTAAGTGCTTTACAAATTCTATCAATGATGGTAATCTGTCCCACACTGGTGTATACATCTACCTGCCTCCAAATCTTCCCTCACCCTCTCTATTTCTCACCTCCTTCAGTGCCAAAAGTCTCTGTCCCTTCTAACAGACTAATACTTCCACGCTGTTATTTTTCTCTCCCATTAGCCTTCTCTCCTACGGGCATCTGCTCCAGCCAGCATTTAGAGTAAATCTGCTTCCCAAGCACTACCTGATTTACAGAAAATCTTTGACCAATAGGAATTTTACTGATATTAGCTTCAGAACATTCACTCTCTGTCCTCTCACCTTCAGAAGACCTGAGGCTAAGCACCGAATCGAGTACAAGAAGAGAGTCCCTCTTGCATCCATCATGTCTGGTAACCCTTTGGATCAGATCGAGACCAACAGCAACTGTGCACTCTGCAAGGCGCATTGCTTCATGATCAGACGCTTCATCAAATACTTTAATGAGCTCAAGGCTGAAGTGGAGTTCGAAAAAAAATCTAAGAAGAAGAAATTCGAGAAGTAGAAAGCAAAAATTGAAGGGTTAAAAGAGAAATGCCAGCATCTAGAAGAAGCAGTAAGGTACATTAGGACTTTGAACCAAAGTGAGCAAGGCGAAACCTCAACCAAGCTCAGCGACAAGAAAGACAAGCCTCCAGATGATTCGATTAATCAATTTTAGTGATTCATTAGATAATTTTCCATGCAATGTAAATTTTGCTTTCTATTAGGAAAGTTTCTCCGACAACATAGTCGGTATGTTTTTCAAATTTTAAGAAGCGTGAACAATGACTTGGAAGTCGGGACTGCGTGCCCATTTTGTTCCAATCCCACTGAGCTCCACTATCCATATGTACTGGGACATAGTCCCCCTCTTTATTTTTTATAATATATCAGTAATCGACCTTATTAAAAAAAAATGACATTTTTTGGGTCAATTTTGTCAAAATTGGGTGGAAATTTTTTAGAATTATAAGTTTAAGTTTATTAATTTTTAAAGTTCAAGTGCCTTGTTTTTTCAGAGTGTTGAATCCGTTCATGGATTTTTAAATAACAAGAAATCACAATCTCCCCATAAATTCTATCAACTATTTTGGATAGGGAAAAACAAAAAACATTTTGTCTATTAGTTTAACTATGTCATTTTTAATCCTTTACTTTTTCTCCTTTTTTTAATTACTTTTTGTTTTCTTTCTCATTTATTGGATACAAATTAAAATTAAGTCACACAAATTCAAATTATATTTTATGATATTTTTCTATTATTTAATAAACTATATATCAAATTAAATGAAAATAATAAAGGAATATTCTCATTATTTTATATAACTATGTTAAGATGAACCACACTTTTTAAAAAGTCAACAATATACCACTTATTCATGAAACAAAATATTTACTTATACCACCGCTTGTCATGAAACAATGAGCCCCAGTGATACCTAGATCCTCCACCCCTTTCTCGGTGTTTTTATATTATATTAGTTTTAATTTTTATTATTAAAATAATATTTAAAACAATATTATTATTAATATTAGTAATTGCCCCAAAAGGTGTAAGGTGAGGCCAATAAAATTGTTAAATTGAAAAAAAATTGTTATTTAATTTCCATAATCAAGCATCTAATAATTAATATATTAAATTAAGTTTTTTTAAGTGTTCTTTAAATTTATTTTATATATATGATGTTGACGATGATGATGATAGTGGTTAACGTCCACTGAGACCAAATTGGTCTATCGGACCTATAATTTTCTTAGTTTTTAATTGTCTGGGTCCTCGTCTTTCTTGGCGAGATTGATGTTGTAGCTTTCTTTTTTTTCTCTACGGTCTTCCAACTTCTTGTATCTTGCTTCTCCTTCAACTCTTCTGGTTCTTGGGACATTGGTGTCTTAGCTTCACGACCTATTGTGTTCGTCCTCTTGAAGATAGATGGAGAAGAAGTTTGGTCTAGGAGATCTGCTTTGCTGTTAAATGAAGATTTATTTTGTGCGGTATTCAAATCCTCATAACTGTTGATGCTTGAGGGATTGTGGAGTTCACTTTTTTGTTGTTGGGCGTGGCTTTCTCCCTGCTTGTCTTGAGAGTTGTTTCTTTCCTGTGATTCAGAGTTCTCTCTAGAGTATTCTTCTTTGATGACAGTGTAGTGTTATTTTTGTGCTCCTTCTCACCATGTAGATCTGTGGTGGTTTTTTCTAGCAGAATTTTTCTGGGATGCTTTTGGGCAATTTTTGGCTAGATGGCCCGTCTCAAAGCAAGATCAACATCTGAAGAGGACACTGTCATAATCGAGTTTCTGGTTCCACACATAGTCTTTACTTGTGAGGTTTATTTCAGTTGGGAATCCGGCGCTGAAGTCCATTTCCACATAGATGTGTGCATAGGTGGTTCTGGCATATTCCTCTATTTCTGGGCACCTGCAGTAAAATTTCCCAATTGCATTTCTAATGGCTTTTAGCGAGAAGAGATTCCGGAGATGCAAGGGTAGGCTTGGCAATCTCACCCAAATTGGTGCTGAGGTTATGACTGTTGTTGAGGGATCGAATGATGGGTTCCATGGCTTCATGAATAGGCCTGATTTCTCCCAAAACCAAGGGCCGAAATCTAGAATACATTGTCTGCTTTTAGGATTTTCAAAATCTACTTTAAAGAAACCCCTAGCACAGAGGTAGATATCAATTTCATCAGAAATGACAGGCTTCCATACCTCCAAGATCCAATTGTGGAGAGTTGTCAACCGCGGCCAAAAGCCATTGAACCGGCAGATTAGGGCACTTTCGAAAAACTTCAAAGCCTCATTGGGTGACGCCTGGACCACCTGGACAGTGGGAGCTAGGGCTTGATTGACGATATGGGCAGGAGCTTGCCCTCTAGAAGCGGACGGAACTGAACCAACAGCTATTTTCGCAAAGCTAGGAGCCATATTTTCCCGTAGAAAGCCGAGACCCAGCCACAGAGAAATAAGGCAGAGGATTAGATCTAGATCTAGCCACAGAGGATTAGATCTAGAACCCAGCCGCAGAGAAATAAGGCAGAGGATTAGATCTAGATCTAGCCACAGAGGATTAGATCTAGAACCCATCCGCAAAGAAGATTAGATCTAGAACCCAGCAGGAAAAAATAAATCACTGACTTTCGCTTCATGAACCACTCGATCCGGAGATGCCCACGTAAAGGAAGACTTGCTTACAGATCTATTTTCGCAGATCTGAGATCGGTGATCGTTATGGAGAATGCCAAATGTAGCCACAAACGAAGATGAAAGAACTAACGATTGAATTAGAGTGATAACTAAGAACCGCAGACCGAACTAAGAATTAGAGTGAATAACTAACGATTGAATTAGAGTGAAGAACTAAGAACCCAACCGCAGACGGAAGAACGCAGCTTCTCACTATAAATTAATTAATTAATTAATTAATGTAAAAAATAACGCAGATCTGAGAACTGCAACTGCAGATGGAAGAATGCAGCTTATAAAAATATAAGAATATAAGAACCGCAGCCGCAACTTAATGGCATGCCTTCATAAACTTGTTTACTTTATGCCAGAGATAATCTTATGCCGCAGTCGCAGATGGAAGAACGCAGCCGCAGAGATAATCTTATGCCGCAGCCGCAGACGGAAGAGACGGGTATAAATATATATATGGATTGGTAAAGTCGATATGTTTTGTAATATCTACAAGTAAGAAGAGTGGTTTTGTGATGTCTATAAGCAAGAAAAGTTTTAAGAAATAGATATGTATACAGAAAGAGACCATGTAGAAATATTCAAGAAACCAAATTAACACCTCTTGTTTAAATCTCTAGATTGGAGATTGAATATCAAGTCCACAAAATTTCCATCTTCTATCACTACCCCTCATCGAAACATACGTTATGTGATATATGTTGTATTGACCCAAAACATAAATGGCTACAAATACTATAAGGCTAAAGCTCAAACTATTAATGTCATTGTGTATCTTGATGACTCCTAAAATGCTAAAAATCACTTAAATCTTACAATACAATACACTAACATATAGTAATTTGGGTTTTTGAGCTGAAACTCGTCAACAAATTCAGCCACTACTTCTAGTATTGCATCCACTTCTACAATTTCCCAACCAATGTTATTGGATGAAATTTCACCATGCATTATACAAGAATGAAGGACAAAAATATCCAAAAGCATGAACTTGATTTGGTTGATTTTTTCCTAGCTTGCCATTGTGACATCATAAATGCCCAAATTACAAAGTTGTAAGAAAAAACTAGAACAAAATAATGGTTCGATTATTGAAAAGATGAAGGAACAGAAGAAGACCCTATGGACCATGGAAGTTGAATACCATAGCATGTGGTTGGAAGTGGAAAAATCAAAATGATTACTTTTTTTCCCAAGAAGGGGAGGATGATGCAAGAACATCCAATTAGAGAAAAAAAATAGAGTAATTAGAGTGTATGTAGAATTGAAATTTAATAAGGAAGAATTAAGGGACTTTATACTTTTGTTTTGAAAATAGATAAAAGTTGCATATTTCAACAATATTGGGGACAAAATAAATTGATCATTCCTTCTATTTCTGGATATATTGTTGTACATTTGGTTGTTTCTTTGGACAACCCTTGATTCAACATCACATATAACAATAGTGTAGATTGTTTCTTTGCGTCAAATTAAAATTAAATAAGAAGCAACCTTACCTATGCATGTCACCTAGCCTGCATAGTTCTTTCAACAACCAAATAAATCTCTTCCTATCTTTCAAGGAACCATGGAATGTGTACACAACATAGAAGGTCTAAAACAAATGTTGAAATGGTTCTACAATGTCAACCCTTAAAAAAGGAAAAATCTACCCAATGGCCAATAGTTAGTTAGTTTATTCTAACAAGTTATCCTTCAAGACTTGTAGATCTTTAAACATTTTCTTAATATAGAAAGAGTTGATAAACATTAACATTAAAAAGTAGTAATTGCATTTGCATTAAAGAAACTGGATAGCAATTCCATTATCTAGGGGCACTAAAAATTTTACTTTTTTCAATTATGGTTGTTTATTGGTGTAGCTTGCATTTTTTTCTTTTAAGCCTTAATATTTCCACGTAGCCACGAAACTAGATTTTTCAAAATCAAACCTAGAAAAAATTGGCTTTGTTATATTGGCTCTTTTGTTAATCATGTGGTCATACATACCATGATGATGTTTCCTTGTTTTCTCCAAAGTTAGAGAGTTGTGTCATATTTCAACGTTACTTTTCAATTATCACTGAAAAAAACCACCTCCCGCTGTGATAAAAATGCTCCCTGCTGCATTCGTTGTTTTTTCTTCAATCTCTCATTAACTATTCTTTTTGTTTTTTGTATCTCAACAATTTGTGCTTTCAAATAATTTATCCAAGGTATTAGTTCTTGGTAAAGTCAGGAAATCAGTTTTTTTTTAATTTTAACTAAAATGATTTCCAAAGTTTTTTTGCAACATCCAGAGCATTTTCAGCCATCAAGGAGAATATTATTCCAGGAAACTAGGAATAATTCAAAATGGAACATGTATTCAAGATTGATGGAAAATATTTTATGGGGTTTATAGTTCTAAGCAATATAACGTGTCAAATGTATTTGATAAAAATTCATCTAGATCAATCCAATAAATTATAGAAAACAAACCAACAATTGATTGTGTTCATCATCAAAAAAATTGTAAGTTATTAAACAATCCCAAAAAATAGTTTTCCAAAGTTGTTATGCAAAAAAGAACAATTCATATTCCTAGTGGCTTCCAATCTCAAGTTGAAAAGAAAATTCATAAAATTTCAGGTAATTTTGTATATAAAGTGCGTAGCTTAAATTTGTAATTTTCACATACATATTTCATCATTTCTCCTTGCAATAACTTAACTAAATATAGAAGCGATATTCTAGCTGGGTATTGCCCACTAAAGCTATACAACAATGTCTACTTGTGCAGTAATAACAAAAAAATGGGAAAGCTTGTTTCTTCTCCTAAAACCCTAGTAAAGAACATAACAAAAGTACCAGTGAGATGTTTCATAATGGCCAATATTTGATGTGAAGACATTTGTGGTAATGCGTTAAACAAAACCTACAAAATCTCTAAGATCTAAATAAAAAGCCTTGCTTTCTCAAAAACGTCCATGAGTTATCCATTAAACCTTCAGCAACAAAGTTAGGATCTTTTTTAGTTAACCGGACCACTTACTGATATCAGCTCTTCTAGACCATTTGTGATGATTGTCATCCAATTGAATAACCATCTGAGGTTAACATAGATTACAAAAAGGATTTTTGTTGTGTTGTCTAAAAACCATGCTACACAAAATAATAATAATAATAATATCGTAATGTAAGAAATCATGTAAGATTACCAATTTTTTCACTTTCAAGTGCGGAGATTAGCAATAAAAAGAACTTTGATTATCAAAATGAGTTATTTCTTCCAAAGAACTAATTTTGTCCCCTTGTTAAAACAAAGGAGATCATGAGCTCACAATACTTATTAAATCTATGTATTTGCATAAGTCACATTTGTTGAAATTTGGGGTAGCTATGGGATAAATTTCCCCATGAGAATCCCAATTTCCCCTAGGAAAATTCATCTTTCTCAAAAGAGAATTCAAATTGGACAAAAGAAATATGATTATTTGATGTGTCAATTTTACTTGGGCAAGTAATCATCAAAGCATGTGGAAAATATATTTAAAGCAAATTTGAATTTAAGTTTTCCCTCCATTTATAAATCAGTCCCATAATATTCAAGTCGGTGTGCCCCAAAGGTCGTGACCTTTTGCATATGGAAACAACTATAAATTGGAATGTATCCTTCTTCATTTTGGCACTGAAAATTTGGACATCTATATGGAATCTTTTGTGGCCTAGAAAGGGTATATTTTGCTACCTAGTATGGCATCTAATGTGGCCTATAGTGGCACACATATGCGGCATATTTTGTCCATCATTTGTGACCTAAAAGAGGTTATCTCTAAAACTTTATGGAGGCTTTCTCTATGGCATAATGGAGGCAATATATGTGTCATATTCTTTGTCTCTATTATGACCTATCCTTGTGGATCTAATGTGGCTACCTCTATCTTATTTGCGACCTATTCTCTATGGCATATGTGGCCTATTCTATGTGGTTTCTGTGGGAAATGTCTATGGATATAATGTGGCCTGTCTTAGTCTTTACCACTCAAACCAACAGGGACCTAAAGGGGTTCCTAAGAGGGAAACTGCTAAGCTAAGGAAAACTATGGAGGCTTAGCCCACTGTCACCGCAACTAAGTCACCCTGCTCTTTACGGACTTTCACCAATGGGAGGAGTGTCAGTAGTGTAGATATTCACTTGTAAAGTATATGTCAATGGATAGGTGAGAAGTGACCCTGAAAAACCTTTCCCATGGATGGAGTGAAGAATGGAGCTTGCTTGCTCTTTAAGCAAGGGACTTGGTCCACTAGGGATAGGGTTGAGGCTTGGAGGGTTGAGGGAGAAAGAATAGGCTTATGAACAAGTTTCTCAATCCCTATAATCCTTGGGAAACTTGGACTCGCAAATGGTCCTTGACATATAGTCTTTATTGAGAAGTGGGACCACATGGGGCCAAGTGGACCTAACCTAGGTTCGGGGATGGAATGTAGCAACCAATGATGTTCCTATCTTGGACAAGGTGAAGAGAAAGGACCAAACAAGAATACTTTCTTCAAAAGGTTGAATTGATGTTATTGAGGTCTAGCCTTGCGGATGCCTGGGCATAATTCGATTCTAAAGATATGGATTGATATTCCTAGAGATTATACAATTAGAATTGCCTCAAAATTGGAGGATAGGGAGGGGAACCACCAGCGTAGTATCCTATTGGAGATCAAATTTTTTCCTTGGGTCAATTCCTGGGAAATTGATGCCCTGGGTGACCTAATGGGGCTAGACTTGGGGAGAAGGGGGAAAATGGTTAAAAGAGGTTTGAAATTATCACCCTTTTTTAGGGACTAGTGCCTATTTCACCTGGGGATATGGAGTCAAGGATAATGATGAGTAAGAACTTGGTTTCTTGATCAAGGAGGCCCATAAAGTCAACTTCGTCCAATGTTGAGAGAAAGAAAAGAAAAGTGACCTTCAAGAATCTATACTTCAAAGAAAATGATGCAAACTTCTCAAGATAAATAAATCTCTAGGACATTTCATTCATATAACAATGACCCATGCATTAAATTAGCTAAAATATGCTCAATTCCACATTTCGATAATGCAACAACTAGCCCTAATTTTAGCAGTATACAACAACAAGAATAATGGCATCAAAATTTACTTACAAAATTATAGAGTATATCCAACCATCACTTCGTTTTCTTAATAAAGCTTTAAGACAAGAGAAATATCCCAAATCCATATATCAAAATTCATCCATCTCCAAAAATATCCAGCAAGGAAAAAGTGTGAAAATTCTCTATGATTAGAGAGATCCCAAGTCAAGTGATGATACAAATGAATGTATCTAACATCAATATATGTCCTCCTAAGGAGTTCAAATTAGCCTACAGGCCCCTAATAATGTGCAAATAATAACCCCTAATGGTGACAAGCCCACCATACTAGCTCTTAATGTAAAAACAAGCCTCGCAAGGGACGAAATAATGATGTATGCATTTCGTAGGGCCCTCCAAAGGTTCAATAACATCTTGAAGTTCCATATTGAGGAATAAATTCCTCAGAATATGACGGACAAGGGGGTGACCCCTTGTTCTCCAAGTAATAGACCTATGGTGTGCTCAATGGATCTGAGGGCACATCAATGACCCCATGGGTCTCCATATGAATCGAAGATGTTTGTAGATCCTCTGCAATGGTCCAGGTGGTGGAATGAATGTTGCCATGACATCGAAAAAGTGTTGGGACACCTGCCAAGAGTGTAGGGCTCCTATTGGGGCTTGTTGGGCATAGTGTACCAATCATGTCACCATATTCCCAAAAGTGGATCACTAGTAGTCTCTGAAAATCCATGAAGATCTGTGGAGTGTTGCCTATTGTTGTGGAGGCCCGTGGATCTCTATGCACAACATACATGTGCCAATTTGGACCTTTGGGGGTCAGGATCCCATATAGGGAAGCCAAACCCAAATGGAAACCACCTACAATCATGCATAAGATCTAATGTGTCCCCTAGGATTCCAATACAACCAGTCATTAAAATAATTGAGTAAAAGAGCTGACAAATCATGGATAACAAAGTGGGCACTTCATAAAGACATGCCCTTTCGTAGTGGGATTTGGTGTGTGCTAGTGTCTCTAGGCTCCAAAGGGGGTTAGCCAAGTACCTTATTAGGTGGTTCCAACCCTTAAAGGGGATAGTATGTCTAAGGCAGATCCTTCTAATGGGGGTGGAAAGTGAAAAATAGGTGAGATGGAATAGGGAATGAGAGGGGCAGCCCTGGGCCACATAATGGGGCATAGGGGTAGCTAGATAAGGGTAATCCCACACATGGGTATATAATGTATAGGAGGGAGAAGTTGTGGTACATTAGGTGCCTCAGCCTTGATTTTTCCACCCTTCTTTATATGCCTTTTTCATTTTGATGAATTTTCTTTAATTAACTACTCTAGGTTGAAAGGACAAGAGCATGATGTGTATAATATAGAAGTGATTACCCCTTTTGAGGTAGGGCGGTTCATTGCCCTCTAGGGGTTGGGACAATCATGGGTTCTTGAATAATATAGAAGGCTCATCTAGGGCCTATGGAACCAAGGTGATGGCCAATTATTGGGGTAGAGCTCATGTAATGGATTTTACCCACGTGATAATTATTTTTGTCTCAACCATATTTTTCATTTTGTGGTACAATTTCCTGTTAAATGTGGTCAATTATGCTTTTCACTTTTTCTTTTAATTGTTTCAGCCTCCGGGGCATCATTCTAGGCCTGGCCCAAGGTGTGGGCAAGGGGATAGGGAGGCTAGCCCTTTGTGGACCCAGAATGGGAATGTGGACCAAGTGGGAGAAAATATGAATGGGGGTATAGTGAGTGGAAAGGGAGTAATATGTGTGGGTAAAGGAGTGGGACCATCCACCCAAAGTCAGGGTTTCCCAAGTAGTACCACCCTAGAACCGAATGTCAATAAAGGAGATCCCAAGGGACTAAGATCTAAGGGTAACAACCAAAATAGATCAAGGGGACAGGAGCACAAACTAAGCCCACTCTTTCCGCCAAATCCCCCATCAATCCATACCCAGAAGTATCCATGATAAGTAAACCCAATACTCAATTACAAAATGACAAGATATACCTTTAGATTTTGGAGGCCCACCTTCAAACATACGATCAATACAGGTGAGTGAGCGACCACATGGTTGGCTCAGGTGGAAGAGAAATGGCATGAAGAGCTAGTAGGAGGCATCAATGGGTTGTTGGCTACCGGCTGAGGCTCATCATGGAGAAAAAATCTCTTGGGAATATCACCCACAAAGTGGTGGGTAACATCTGGCTCCAACTGGGACGTGATCTCTCGAAGAAGTGGAAAAGGCTACTCAAACAGGAGGTCACGAGAACTCCAACAATCTCTTGGTCACCGTAGACCTATTATCTACACATATCAATGGCCAAAGCCACAGGGCAGCATGCTTTTCATGGTGTCTTATGATCACCGATGCTTAATGTTAGTCCATAAACCACCAAGAAATAAAATATGCAATATATATATTAAATGCAATCTAATCTATCATGAGAAACATCATATGTGGTTAGTTTTGATGCAAAAATTATCATGCAATGGATCCTACCTAACATGCATATGATAATGCTAATGCTAAGTGCAATTATAAATCCAGTGCAACCAACATATCATTGTATTAATATACATATGCCTACTAGTATGATTACTCATGAAACAAAACCCAAAGCGAATGTGGACATAATCAGATGGAGGGTGACGCGGGTGGGAGGTGGGAAAACATCTCCATTTGAGGTAAAAGGAATCTGTAGGAGAAGGAGAATAGGTCAATCTAAAAGTGTGGGTGTTTCCATCTAAGTACACAATGGTGGAATAAAATATCACTCTCAAGAACTACTTATCACAATCATTGCTTACAATCTTATGCTTTGTAGATGCCACAAGGTCGTGATGAAGGGGGAATGAAAGGTGAGGGAAGGGAGGAGTGCAACAAATAGGTTTCTCATGGTGATGGTCACATTAGAGAGGGAACCTGTGGGGTGATCATAATCCTGAGGGTGTGTCAAAGGAGATAAAGTATATTCAATGAGGGGTTCTTCCTTGACGTCATGCTCATAAGGGGGAAAGAGCTCATGGTCACTTGGGATCATTTGAAAAGGGGCGAGGGAATCACTTGTGGAATACTTGAAGTGATGAACAAGAGGATAAGGGGAGGGTGGAGTATTATATTCAATAATTTTTCCCTCCTCAAGATCATCCTTTTCATGTAAGGGAAAATAATGATTCTTCTTCTCAAGGGTATCAATGGATATGTCATCATAAATAATGCCTGAGAGAAAGGGGACACCACTCTCAACCTCATCTTCCTTGTCGGTGGACAACCAAATTTAGGACCAAAAATTTCACATTTACCTTTTTCAATGTTGAAGTAATCTTCAATGTCATCTTCCAAGGGGCTAATGGGATCACCTTCCTCAAGGTTCTCAAAAGGATATTCATCAAGAGTAATATCCTTGAGAAAGGTAAGGTTAGACTCAACTTAACTTTCCATGGGTTCATCCTTCCCAACATATGTGTTCTCTAAATCATCATTTTCATCATGCGGGCCCAAGGAGGACTCATCTTCACATTCATTATTTAGATTCTTAGGGTCTTGATGATTCTCGATGAAGGCTTCTTCTTGAATGCTCAATGCGAGGCATGCTTGAAAATGTGTAAGCAAGTCATCAACGAACTCCTCAATAGATGAGATGCTCCTAGGTTCATGATTTTGCAACCATGAGTTATGACCATAGAGGGAACTAAAGAATAAAAACATAAGGACATCCTGCTGGACCATTTTCTCCTTTGAAGTATGCACATTAATTCTTCCACGTGGTCAATTGCAGAGCTTGGTTCACCATCAAATACGGGCATCCCACGTAGCATCCTTCCCGCAACATGATTAGGATGTCCAGGGATGTTAGAAATGTCCAAAGCAGGAAATTTATGAAAGAAGGAAAACTTATTTGAGGTATACATGAAACATATGTAGGAGTCACCAAGGTGAAATTAAATATGCCTAGAAAAATGCTTGCTATGACCTACAAGCATCGACCTTAAAGTTCAAGGAAGAACTAGGGCTTCGTTCTTCCAATGGAGTTACCAATAATGATATGTCGATATGTCGTACAAGGAACAAAATGCACATCTCGTGTCCCTGGCAACAACACCAGAAATGTTACCACTCAACCCAGTAGGGGACCTAAAGGGGTTCCTAAGATGGAAATTGTGGAGGCTTAGCCCACTATCACCACATCTAAGTCTCCCTGCTCTTTACGGACTTTCACTGATGGGAGGAGTCCCGGTAGTGTAGGGATTCACTCATAAAGTATATGTCAATGGATAGGTGAGAAGTGACCCTGAAAACCGTTTCTCAAGGATGGAGTGAAGAATGGAGCTTGCTTGCTCTATAAGCAAGGGACTTGGTCCACCAGGGATAAGGGGTGAGGATTGGAGCATTGAGGGAGAAAGGATAGGCTTATGAACAAGTTTCTCAATCCCTATAATCCTTGGGAAACTTGGATTCCCAAATGGTCCTTGAAAAATAGTTTTTATTGAGAAGTGGGACCACATAGGGCCAAGTGGACCTAGCCTAGGTTCTGGGATGGAATGTAGCAACTAATGATGTTCTTATCATAGACAAGGTGAAGGGAAAGGACCAAACAAGAATACTTTCTTCAAAAGGTTGAATTTATCCTATTGAGATCTAGCCCTGGGGATGCCTAGGCACAAAACTTACAAAAAGGAAGCACGCTCATCCTCCTTGAACAACTAAAGGTTTTTGCTTTGAAGCATGAAATCGACTGCTTCCAAGTCGAAATTAGAAGCATATCCCAATTTAATCATGTCACATAGTCCCCCAACCAAATCTGGAAATTTCACTAGCAGACCATGTGAGATTAGCTCAGCAAAAGTAGTGGTTGCTGAAGAATGTATCTATTGTTGGTCACTATAATTTTATTTGAGTCATTATGTAATGTGTTTATCAAAAGATAGAAAAATAAATTTTATTACTAGATAAATTGACTTATCAAAGAATGGGTTTCATGCTTGGGTCAATTGTTTATAGGTCAAAGCCTCCATTGCAGGCTTCTAGGGTTTATGTCAAGTGTCTTTGTCCATGTCATAATGTAAAGAACCCTTATTAGGATTTATTTGTCAAGAAAGAAATTTATTTTATTGTAAAATATGTCTTATAGGCCTCCTCCACCAATTCGGTCTCAACAAGGGAATTCGGACTCACAAACTCACTATATATTGGAGAAACTTGACTTCATTTGGAGGACACACTCAACAAGTTTGAAATGCAGTAGATGGAAGCAGAAAAAATGTGAAATTCAAGAAGGAATAAGGAAAGGGATAGCGAAGGAGAAGAAGGTCATTATCTAGCTAAGAAAATTGAAATTACCTCTCTTGTTTCACACGTGCAAAGTATCTGGGTTGCAAGAAAGATCGAAGTTGCAGCCTTGAAGTTGGGCCAAAATTCCATAGCTGGAGGTTGAAGTTTTGTAGCTGGAAAGTCGAAATTCTAGGATATTACTAGGTTGAATCTGCTAGATAAAAAGAGACTACTAAATCATCTTAGAAGGCTGACTTGGTGGAGGAGGAAGATATTTTGGTCTACAGTGTTTGTCCATCTCATTTTGAATTCACTGAAGGAAGGGTTCTGACTGATTTTTCCCCTATACAGGGGTTTTAGCCCTGGTTGAGTGCCTACTTCTAGTGTCCCTGATCTTCATATTTTTGCTTTGATGATTGCTTGATGAGAAGAAGATAAACAGAGAACATAAAGAAGTTAATAAGAACATAATAATATCACAAGTAATTATCAACATAAGATAATCTTTCTACCTTTCCAATTTTCTAATAGTGGTGAACAACATCTTTACCTTTTGATTGTCACAACCAGGGGTATGTACCAAAAGGCACTTGGGGTTTTTCTCCAATCTTACCACAGTTTCTCTTTCTATATTTTTAATCTCATATGTGAATAAAGAGTATTCCATCTTGAGTGGTTCATCCGCTCCATAGACTAGGCAACCAATCAGAGCCTTCACAAGCTAATGTTTCCTGTTAAAAAACAATTTAAAGGAAGGTAAATTTGCAAGATATGCAAGAAGAATTCTAAACAATCCCATCCCTAACAACCCTTCCCCTAACTGAAGCTTTTGAAAATACATCCTTTGAGACATGCAAATCACGGTTTTTTAACAACTTGAGATATATTTTGAACCCCCATATGGTTATAAAATGAGAACAAAATGTCCAAAGTTATTTGAGGATGAGAAGGGTTTGGGTGCAGAGTAAATTTTTTAAACTCCATTGAATAACTCCTTCAATTTCAAGTCGTTGGGAACAAATGCTTAGCCTATGCTACTTACCTAAATATCTCCATTATTTGTGCAGACTGGGACTTTACAGTGGGTTCCAAGATATCGTTTCACTAGGGAAGTGGAGGAGCTCGACCAATTTTGTACAATGTGCTTCCAAACCAAACAACATTTTAATTTAGTTATTTCATGGTAGTCGTTCTCTACCAAATAATGCCACAACCAACAGTAGTCCTTAATTCATGGATGGATAGGTACACCAAGAGAATTTGAAAAGAACTCGAGCAATTGATCATCGTACCAATCTTCCATGACCTTTAGCCTTAGTTTAAAAATCCCTTCTACATAATGAATTATACAAGATTCGCTCGACATCCATTTTCATTCAAATGGAATCCAAATTGGCAACTCCATATTTCCATGAGGCTCCCGGTTTGAAGCCTAGAGATACTTATACAACCTAGTTATGGCTTTGAAATTTGTATGCACTTGAATATGATGATCAACTTTAACGTGACATCCTTCTCCAACCTTCGTGATCACTCCCACCTGCCCAAGAACATCTTTGAAATCGTGTTGGATTTTCCATAGAACACCTTGTCAATACAAGGAACATCATCTTTTATTAGGGGGGGAACTCCACTCATAATCAATCAAAAGGACTTAGCTGGAGATTCAAAACCCTTAAGTGTGTTAATCCATTTGCCTTCTGATACACTATGTGTAAGAGAATGAGGAAACTACCAGTTGAAATACAAATACTTTAGCCACACCAACAGATCCAATGCATTCTCCTTGGCTAAGGGAGAGGAAGTAACAAAAAAATAGACACTTGGAGGGATTATATGCAAAATTTCTAATGTTAGAAGTTGTTGTTTAATGAACGAAACCATAAAATCTTGACTTTCACCCATAAAATTCCTTGCACATGGAGGTAATGTAGCATAAGTTTTAGAAAGAGCAACAAAACCTTGCCCGATCCACGTATTATTTCCCATTAGTTTATCCACTTACTCACTGATGCAGAGAGTAGTAGATTCTTTACAGCATCACGTTGTCTCACATTAGCACGATAGGAACCTTCGATCAGAGATCAAATAGATCTCCAAAATTAATGAACTTATTCAAACATGAAAAATGGTGAAAAAGTGTGTCATTTACAACAAGCTTACTATTTATTGAAGCTAGTACAACCTCTAGGAGTTGTTTGGAGAAGCTTGAGATAGAAAGCTTTGTAATTCTAGGATACTTTTTTAGCCACTGAAGCAACTTCTCACCTTTGTTATCATCCAAATCTATTATGGCTTTGTGAGTAGATTCAGGCATAAAATAGTATTGGTCTACATTTTGAAGCTCTCCTAACCAATTTGACAGCCACGACATGTGCGACTGCTTCTAAGAAAAAATATTCTTGTGCCCATTTCATCATTTCATACACTTGTGAAAGTTGTGTGGTTGACAGGGTTTTTGAACTTCAAAAACAAAATATTTTGTAGGTGACTACCTAGTTTTGACTCCCATTTTTTAGCAATAAAACAAATAACTTCTGTGTATAAATTTTCAGACAAACTTTTCATCCAACCATATGATTTAATGCATCTAGCGTACCAATATTTTGACGCATATTGTAATGACCCACTTAGAGTTATTTGGAACATAGAAATATCAGCATATTGTAATGACCCACTTCGAGTGATTTGGAACATAGAAATATTAGCATGCAT
>APFE031565454.1:0-19211 GCA_000404065.3 Pinus taeda
TATCATCTTTTGAATAGATATAACCATCAAAAGGCTTCATGAGTCATAATGGTATTGTCATTACTATTTTTTTCTTATATCAAGTACAAATCCATCCAAATGGAGTTTATTCAGAATACAAAGGAGAAAAGAAAAAAAAGATAGCATCATGACCGTTAAGAAAAATTCACGATTTATTCTATTAAAAAGAGAAAAAGTGTTATTCAATCGATTGAACAACAATCGTTCAATTATTTGAACAACAAAAATAGCAAACAAAACTATTGTTCAATCAATTGAATAGCAATTGTTCAATCGTTTGAACAACAAAATTGCAAACAAAAGTGTTGTTCAATCGATTGAACAACAATCATTCAATCGTTTCAACAACAAAAATCGCAAACAAGAGTGTTGTTCAATCGATTGAACAACAATCTTTCAATCATTTGAACAACAAAAATCACAAACAAAAGTGTTGTTCAATTGATTGAACAACAATCATTCAATCGTTTGAACAACAAAAATCAAAATGCAAAAGTGCGGTTCAATCAATTGAACAACAATCATTCAATCATTTGAACAGAGAAAACAAAAAAACGAAAGTGTTGTTAAATTGATTGAACATCAATCATTCAATCATTTGAACAACAAAATCAAAAGGCAAAAGTGTTGTTCAATCGATTGAACAACAATCGTTCAATTGTTTGAACAGCAAAAACAAAAATACGAAAGTGTTGTTCAATCGATTGAACAACAATCGTTCAATCGTTTCAATAGTAAAATCAAAATGCAAATGTGTTGTTCAATCGATTGAACAACACTCGTTTAATCGTTTGAACAACAAAATCAATAAAACGAAAATGTGTTGTTCAATCTATTGAATGGAAATTGTTCAATCATTTGAACAATGAAAACAAAATGCAAAAGTGTTGTTCAATCGATTGAACAACAATTGTTCAATCGTTTGAATAGCAAAATCAATAAAATGAAAATGTGATGTTAAATGGATTGAATGGCAATCATTCAATCAATTGAATAACACTTATCAATCACACAAAGCAAATAATTCTCATATTTACATGGTAATGTCTATTCTTAATTGTGACCAATAAAAAAAAAGTATATACACTATTTACAATTCTAACGAAATATTAATTTTTTGAAAGAAAAGTTGTTGGGTCATCACTTCCTGCGGCTAAGATTTGCATGGAGGGGTCCTTGTGTACCTGCTCGCATAAAGACTCCTTGGTGAGCGGTTTGTGATAGAGGGGTACTCAGTGTCTGTTCACCTTAAAGGAATGGTCAGATCCATCAATGGTAGTCAAGGTAAGATTACCATTGTTATGCACTTCTTGAATCTCATAAGGGTCGAGCCATCTTGTTTGCAACTTTCCCATGAAATCTTGGAATCTGGAGTCGTAAAGCAGTGCCCAATCCCCTTTTTGAAACATTTTATTCTTGATACCACTATCATGCCATTTTTCCCTTTGTTTCTAAATAATTGCCGTCTATTGCAAAGAAAGAAGTCGAACCTTGTCTAGTTCATTAATCTGTTGGAGTTGCTTGGTTCGGGCTTTTGTTAGATCCAACCCTACTTCCTGGGCCGTCCTTAGAGTATTTATTTCAAATTCGATCAGAAAAATAGGTTCTTTGCCGAACACGAGCTGGTATGGAGAGTATGTAGTAGTATTCCTCCAAGCCATGCAATAGGCCCACAAGGCCTCTGGCAGTCTAGCAACCTAGTCTCGTTGGTGTGTTGAGACTGTCTTGGTCAGAATCGCTTTAATGACCTTATTGGTGCTTTCATCCTGCCCGTTCGCCTTTGGCTGATATGGGGAATTGATCATGTGCGTAATATGATGATTCCTTAGCGTGGAAGTAATTTTATGTCCTATAAATTTCCCTCCCCCGTCTATGATCACTTCTCGCGGTAACCGATTCCGCACAAACAGTCCAGAAAGGAAGTTAATCATGACTTCCTTTGTGGCTCTTGGTAAATATATTGTTTCCACCCCTTTCATCACATAATCCGTGACAATCAGTATGTAGGCCTTCTAATTGGATGGCGGATGGAATGGACCAACGAAGTATAATGCCCACCTCTCGAAGGGTTCTATGACTAGTTGGGGTTGTAGAGGCATTTCATCAGATTGGTCAGGTCTGCCCATCCTTTGACATCTATCGCAATCCTGGGCATATTTCTTAGTATCCTTAAAAATAGTGGGCCAATAATAGCCCATCTGTAATACCTTATGCCCTATCCTTTGATCTGCAAAATGTCCCCACCAGGGCTCGTCATGGCAAGCCTTCAAAATGTCATAAATCTCATCTTCGCAGATGCATATGTGTATACACATGTCAGCCCATGTGTGAAAACGATATCCACCTATCCAAGAGAATCAGGCACTACAATAAACGATAAGCTTCCTTTCTCTTGCTGTCAAATGCCTAGGTAGCTTCCCGACTGCCAGATAATTTGCCACATCTGCATACCATGGTGTCTTGACTACCACAAAAAATAGATGCTCATCTAGAAATTGGTCGTCTAATGTCAGTGAATCATTCACCTTAAGGATTCATGATAGAAAGTCAGCCACCGAGTTTTCCTTCCCCAGACAATCCTTGATAGTAATATCGAACTCCTGCAAAATCAATAGCCATCATGTTACTCGACCATTTGTGATAGGTTTATTAGCTAGATATCGAATGACAGAGTGATTAGTGTAGAAAGACTGGGTAGCCAATTATATAGTGTCTAAATTTGTTTATTGCATAGATAATAACTAAGAATTATTTTTCTGTCATTGTATAATTAAGTTATGCAGAAGTGAGATTTTTGCTAATATAATATATAACATAAGGTCTCTTGTCCTCCTCTTGTCCTCCACGTAATCATGGTGCTATTGAGACTAGTTTCTTTAAACATGTAAAATCTGTGTGACATTTGTCATACCAACTGAAATCAACATTTCCAGTCAAAGCATATAGAGGCGCAGCAATTTGTTAAAAAAATTTTAAAAACCTGCGATAATAGCCTGCATATCCTAGGAATATGTGTACCTCTGTTTGAGTGCAGGGGGTAGGCAGTAAAAGAATTACCTGAATTTTTGCTGCGTCTACTTGTATTCCTACTGCAGAGGTATAGTTTCCCAAAATTACGCCCTCGGTCATCATCATGTGGCACTTGACATTGCTTAAACATAACCTGGTAGCAATGCATCGTTCTAAGACTTTTTCTAATGTATGCAATGCTTGGTCGAAGTCATTCCCATATGGAGTAAAATCATCCATATACACCTAAAGTCCTTCATTTATTAAATCAACAAAGATGTTGAGTATATACCTCTGGAATGTAGCTGGGGCATTACAAAAGCCAAATGGTAATACTTTGTATGTGAATGTACCCCAAGGATAGGTGAAAGTTGTTTTGTCCTGGTCTTCAGGGGCGATCTAAATTTGATTGTAGCCGCTGAAACCGTCTAAGAAGGAAAAGAATTGCTTCCCTGCCAAAGTATCAAGGACCTAATCGATGAATGGGAGGAGGAAATGATCTTTCTGTGTCACCTTGTTCAACTCCCAGTAGTCTACACAGATACACCACTTCCCATTTTTCTTAGGGACGACCACCAATGGAGAGACCCATTTACTTTCTGAGATAAGATAAATAAAGTTTACATCCAACAGATTCTATAACTCTTCTTTCACAATGTCCTTGAGATGCAGATTCAATCTACGTTGAGGCTGCTGGATGGGTCGAGCATCCTTCTCAGTATAGATGTGGTGTGTACATAGTTGTGGGTCTATTCCTTTCATATCAGGATAATCCCATGCAAAAGCCCCTTTATATTTCTGCAGGACCTGTATGAGCTTTTGATGTTGATCAATATCCAGACCATCATTAATATTTAGAACTTTTTCGGGTTCGATCTCAACAGGTTTGTTGTTATGAATAAAAATCATTTGAATATGCTGATCATCGGTATCCTTTATAGGATCCTCGATGGCTTCATTATCCAGGAGTGCTTTCAGCATTTGACACTTTACATTGCTCACATTAGCAGGCTGATTTATAAAATTATTGATAACGTTGTCTTCAGTCTGATCTTTAAATTCTAGTGCCTCTGCTACTGTGAGTGGTGAATGGATGCTTTCCTCCAGGTACGTTGGTGGTTCTTTACATATTTTTACAATGGGCAGACTTGGCTTGGCAGGAGGATACAACACAATATTTTTTACAGCATCCCCCTTTGCAATAGTCATGATGCCTTCTCAACAACCAATATAAGCATCAGCTGTCGCAAGCCAAGATTGGCCCATAATAAGAGGGTGCCCCTCTAATCAACTCTTTGGATTTATGACAAGAAAATCTACTGGATATTCCCATGAATCAACATAAACTGTAATATCCTATAAGGTTCCTTCTGGCCTTACCACCAAATGATCAACAAGTTCTAATAAAGTGGTGGTTAGTTCTAGGGCTGTAATACCAAGTGCTTGACATGTTTCTATTGTTAAAATATTAATGGTTGCACCTAGATAAACTAGAGTATTCGGAAAAGAGAGGCCATATATTTGAACTGTCACTATGGGATTTCTAGGATCTTCATACTTTATTGGAGTTTCCCCTCACGAGAGTAAATCAGATAAGGTCCCTACAACGTGAATGGTGGGCAAGGTTTATGCTTTCCTTGTAGGCTCCTTTACACATAGCTCTTTGATTGTTTTAGCATAGATGGTTATGTCTTGAATGGCCTGGAGGAGAGGGATTTTAATACAAATATTTTTTAGTTCCCTTACAAGATCGAAATATGGATAAACGATAGGTTTGGGTATCGTTAACCTTTCTGGGAACAGGGGAGAAGTGACTTGAATTTTTTCAAGGTCTTCATGTTGATCTATCTCTTCTCCTTGTTTTAGTTCAATATTAATTATAGGTGGTGGTATATGTATAGGTGGGGTTTCAATTTCGATTGAATGTTGATCCCTATTTTCCTCAAGGGTGATGATACATCCTGACCTCAATCTGAGTTCACTACATTCTTTCTGCTCAATCTCATAATCTGAGCTTTCAATAATCTATACCAACTGGACCGGTCTATTATTAAGATTTGGATTCGGTCGAGCTGTCAATTGAGGCTGCAGAAGAGGTTGGGGATTTTGCTGTAATGTATACGGAGCTGAAAGTGCGGGTTGAGGTTGAGGACCTATCCCCATAGTTGTGTTAGGTATCCCCAGAGGTTGCTGCCAATTTGTAGACCAATTCAGATTTTGAGAGGTGGAGGCAGGCGACTAGGATTCTTAGGGATTGCCCATCCAAATAGGAGTAAAAGGAGAATTTGGCCAGCCATTACCCAGAAAAGATTGCATTGGCTAGGATGTCATAGGGATTGGTTGGGTTTACCAATTTGGGTAGTGTGATTGGCCCTGCCATGCTGCCCCAAGGTTCTGTTGTTGATTAAACTATGATGAAGGAAAGAATTGGGATGCATCTTATGACATACCTGTAGGTTTAGCCTCCCACTATCAACATTGGTTCATCTAATATACCGGCTTTGTTTCTTCTTCTGCTTCCTTGAATACTTCTTTAAGCCCTGGCAATGACGGACATTGTTCAATGGTGTGCTCTTTAGTACAGATAGCCCATGTCTGCACCATGTCTAATGGGCATTCCCGTTGGCTGTGGTTCTTTCAACAATGTGGACAAAAGATGGCCAAGTTTTGTTCTGATAAGGGTTATTTTTGTTTAGCCTGTAAGACATCCATCTAAGTTGTGAGAGTGCCCAGGATGTCCGTCTTAAAATATTCTAGGAGGTTACCAATTTCCATCCGCGTTATGCCTCCACTATGCGGTTTGCTTCCCCTACTCATGGGATCTTGGCTTCATGTTCCTGTATGTGTTCTTCCTTGCGAACACCTGATACACAAGCAAATGATTTCATCATAATCTTCCTGAGAAATATCTCCTTTTCCCATTAAATTTAGAGTTTCTACCCATTCATCTTTCATTCCTTTAATTAAGATAGCTCTTAGGACTTCTTTTGGTAAGGCAGTGTGTGGAGACATCTTCAAATTATAATTAAACCATTCTACACATTCTTCTAGTGTTTCATTATCTTTTGTAGTCATCTTAAAAATTTCATCTTTCATTTCCCTAGTCTTACAAAAGTCCTGGTATCTTTTGAGGAAGGACGTTTTCATATTGTCCCAATAATTAATAGTTCTCCCACCCAGACCCATGAACCATCTTAAGGCTTCTCTTTTCAGAGTGGAAGGGAACATTTTTAGCTTTCGGGGGTTAGCGGTATAATCATACCCTCTATAGAGGACATCAAACTCAAACAGGAAAGCATCTGGATCCTCTGTGATCATCCCATGGGAAGTTGGGATGCTCTACAAAGGAATAGCCTTCTTGGGGGCATTGGTCACTTGGTCTACTATGGGATATTCTAATGTCAAGGTTTGACCTTGAGGTGGTTGATCTTCCATTTGGTCAAAGATGTACCAATAACATTCAGGGATTTTAGGGGGTTCTTTTTGAGTAAGCAGAGGATTAACAACCCTAGTTGGCTTTGTAGCACTACCTAGATCTGGGATCACAGGAGATCCATGTTCAGATAGTTGTGGTTCTGTCTTAGTAGTCCCACTAGTTTCTCCTTCTCCTTCTCTTAAGTTACAAGATTTTCCCTCTTGTAGAGGATCAGAATGTAAACTTATTGTAGCTTGAAGACTTTGTTCTGATCCTCCAACTTGGCTTTGAATATTAGCATAAGCTGCAGGTGGTGAGCTTGCTTCTTGAGGGATAACAGTAGAACTTTTTCGAGATACTGTCTGGAATCCTACTGACGCTTGAGACTCTTTTTTTCTTACATTTTCATCTATAAAGGTCATTCTACCAAGGTTCACCGATCCTTTGGGTTTTGCAGATTTAGGTGGGGGGTTCTGCTCTTTTTCTATATTTCTATTCCTAGTCATTCATAAAAACCAATTCCTATTTAACCTCTAATATTTTCCTGAAAAACGAGCCGGTAAGCAAGCACTTTACTTGTTAGGTACGCAAGTTCTTACCTTCCATTTTTAAAACCTAATTCTTTCACAGCAAGATAAAAGAAAATCACTTGAAACACTCTCCCCGGCAATGACGCCAAAATGTTGGTGCACTAAGATGTCTTTTTACAGGCAATCTTAATTCCTACATTAATTGTCAACCCAAGGTCGGTCTTTTTATCTCAAGAGTGTCAGCACAATTATGCAGTGAATTCAGAGGTTAGCTAATGGTAAACCGTTGCAATCACTAATAACTATCTCTTCAACTCAATTCACACAACTCTTAAAGAAATAACTAAGGAAGAAATGAATCTAAGAGAACTCATAACACACTCTGCAATTCTGTCTAACTTATTCCAAAAGCAAATGAATCTGAATGCAAATGCAAAGAATCACGCTTGGAAACCTTCGAATAGAATTAAAAATAACTCACTTGATCAAGAAAGAGAACTATAACAACTGAACAACAATGTTAATATATAGAAAATCATAATTGAATGACAATCTCAATTGAATGACAATTCCCAATTGAACAACAATCTTGATTGAGTGACAATTGAGAATTAAACAACAAGCAAGTAAATATGATAAATGATTTGAAAACAACAACTGTTCTCTGTAAGCGGATTATGGAAATCAATTAATACTATCTCTAAGATCTACGATAACATAACTCAGAATGAACAACAATCTACTATTGAAACTAATATAACCAATCCAATTAAAGCATTAGTCTGATACATCACACGACTAAGTATGAATCAGAATGAACAATAGTGTGAATTGGAATCGTCAATCCTCACAATAATAAAAATGATATTAACTGAACATTAACAATCAATAATGATTCAAGTGGAAAGATTATAACACAAGAAAGTAGTAGAACTTCTCTTGACCAGGCCCAGAGTTGCCAGAAGTCTCCGCTAAGGAATACTTAGAATATAAGTGAAGATCAAACGCAGTCTTTCTTCATTAATATAAGTAACCAGATTACAAGATCACTAACATAACAATATTATATGTCTCAAAAAGAATAATTATATATTACATAAGTCTAAACTTCTTTTCGTTTCCCTTTTGGCCTTATATATAATAGTAAAATAACAAACTAGATAAAATTGAATCCTCAGGATCAAGGGATCCTGAGGATTTCGCAATACATAATCTGATTCTGTCATGAAATAGTATTGGTCTTCCTGGTCTCTCGCTACCTTGCCTACCTCAGACGTTGTCTTTCCCTTTTATGGCCTGGTGCTGCTCTGTCAAGTGAACGACTATTGACCAATCTGTGTCTTCTGCACACAAGGATAGTAAAAGGTCAGTTTCCCATGCTAGATTTATCTAATTTGTTACCAAGTGCTTTCATCAAACTTTAATTGTTATTTCCTTTATTTCAATCCATAAACATAGATAATCGTGTAAGGATAAATATGAAATAAAGCAATTACTGAGTAGAAAATATACATTTTTCTTGACCCAACAACTACCCGTTCTCTCTCCACATCTGCTAATGATCACGCAGATGGCATGATACATTATGTATTGGGGTCGTTGGAAACTAATCTATTGTTTGTACTAGTTGACATGTGTTCCTCCCAAAGCATAGTTCTCCTGTCCAGTGAGGACCCCTTGGGGGCTATGTTCTCATATTGTCCATGATCAGCGTACGAGGATAGTTATTTTTCTGTGTCAACCTCATTAAAAAATGAACAGCAGGTGAGGATAGTTTGTTCACGTCTCAACCTCGTTAAAAAATGAAACAGATTTCGAGAATAGTTTGTTCATGTATCAACCTCGTTAAAAAATGAAACAAAGTGTCGGAGCATGGGTCCTGGTCTTGTGTCAAGCTCTTTAAAAAATGAAACAAAGAGTCTTGAGGATAATTCTTTTACTGTGTCAACCTCATTAAAAAATGAAACAAATCCCTTTCCCAAATCGATTCTTTGATTAAGATCTCGTAAAATCCCAGTCGAGTCTTTCCTGTATCTCAAAAGTGAACCTTAATTCCATCCACCTAACTGAATGAAATGGATCTTGGCAGGCATGTACCTCAGATTAAGTCATTATGTTGGGGGCATTCAAATTGTAACTCAAGCATAGTTTTTGTTTCAAGCTTGTGTAAAAATGAAACCAAACTCAAGCATATGTTTTTGTTTCAAGCTCGTGTAAACATGAAACCGAATTCAAGCAGAGTTCCCCATGGTTCAAGCTTGTGTAAAAATGAACCCATGCCCAATTTACATCTCGTGATTGCCATTTTTTTTATCAGCTAATTTCTGCTGGATGAGCCTTGGTTGTTTCATTCCATGGTCCACCATATCTTTGGCCGATCATATGCTTTCACTTGGTTGTTTTTCCTTTCCTAAGGAACTACAGCGATGAGTGGTCTTGTTAGCCAGCCTCTTAACCATTACATGTTTTAGAGAAGTTCCACCATAAACAGAACCAATTTCTACCCTTTGTACCACTTGTTCCTCTAGGACGAGTCACCTTTAAGCTCTTTTCTGACTCGTAAAAATGAAAAGATTCTTCAGTAGTTTTCTGTTTTAGACTTGTGAAAGTAAATAAAAGCAAGGATTCATCTTTGAGCTCTTTTCCAACTCTCAAAATATGAAAATATTGTCGAGATCTTGTCGTTTTGAACTCATTAAAGGTTATGAAACATTGTTTACCCAGTATATGTTTACCCCTTTTTCAGGCTGGGATAAACTATTTATGAAAAAGGTACACCTTAGTTGAACATGGCTAGGAGCTTCTGTCAAGTATCATTTTCTACCTTTTTGGGCTCGAGAGACACAAATGTACGAAAAGGGACCATGTGGAGTTTTCTTTTCCATGTATTTTTAAAACTCTCTAAACATGAAAAGGATACTGAGTTACACCTTTGTCAGACACGTTAAACTTAAATGACATCGAATTCGTCACCATGACGGGCATGAGCTTCTCCTTCCTAGGGCTCATTACTCTTGCTATGTCAAATTCATCCGAAGGATGGACTTATAGTACAAGCACATGTTATCCCCTTTCCCCTCCAAGCTTGTGATTAAAAAATAATTGGGGGACCTGCTAGAAATGGTAGGGGAAAATGGGAAATTCTATCAGTTGTGTTGACAACTCACTCTTCAACATGACACTTTCTACTTCATGTTGGGTTGGGATATCCTCACTTCATCGTTGACTTTCCTGGGTTGGGCCATTCATTTGTGCCTTTCATTTGATCTCTGCCACATCATCATGACCTTCAATCCTATGGATCCAAAAGCTACCAAACTCTGGAGTCATGTCGCTGATATGTTCAAGAGTTGTCCTTCTACAGTTACACTCATTCTTGATTCTCTGTATGATCCATTATCATTGCATCCCTTTGTCTCATGTCGATGATGTGGGATACATCATGGCCCTCCTTCGACATGGTCACTTCTCATCGACTTTAGCTCATTATCCAAGAATTTGGTCGAGAGACTCCCTTCTAGTACCTTAGAACTTGCATGCCCTAATGGCAAGTTCTTCACACTCGATGATGAGTTCATATCATTGGCTTTTGATTGGGTGATTTCACGGGTGTTTGTCTTCAGTTCCATTATTCACATTTTGTGGATTGTGCTACTGCTACCTTAAGAGCCATTGTCATTATTGGCGGTTTCTCTTGCACTTGTTAACAGTCTACATCATTGAACGGTAATCAAGCGACTTTCTAGCATGTTCGACTTCAACACATCTATTCACATATTAGAATTTGTACTTTGATCAAGTCATGTTGGAGTGTAAGACCCTGGACGCATATTACAAAAGTCCAGGTTGCAAGGTGATGTGACATGATCATGCTGATATACATGTCTCTCTCAGATGTAAGGCTGCAACCATACCATGAGTTTTTATATGTGATCCTTCTCATTATTGGGTGGCTATGACCATACCTTGGTTTCGATATGATCCTATTTATTGGATGGTTGCACCCATGCCTTGGATCCATTTTCATGATCTCTCTCTGGATGGCTACGTCCATACCATGATTCATGTATCATTTGTCAAATTGTTAGTGAGGTATATGTGTCTATGCTTTCTTGTAGGTTTTCCAACAATGGACTCCGGTTCCCCTCATCTACTTGTAAACCATTTCACCCCTCACTCTAGTTCGGGCTTCATGCTCTAGGGGGCATTTGTTACACAACGTTTTGTCACTGTCCCTATATTCCCCATTCCTCGATCCTGGAGGACCTCCACAGTCAACCCTACATGATTTCCCATCATGAAGAGACTCCCATTACGTCCCTCTTCATGAGCAGAACATTTCCCTTTTGCATCATGTCCCAAGAACCTTCCGTTTACCCCAGTTTACAAGACTGGTGCTAATGACCCATTTCCTCCTCGGGCCGATTTGCAGAGTCTGAAACTTGGCCTAGCGCCATATGGCACAAATGAGCCTTTTCTCAGTCACACCGATCCTATTTTGGCAAGTTTTTTAAATATGGAGTTGAAGCTTCCAGGTCTAGAAGCTTCGTAATGAAAGTCTAGTAAATGGCTGCGTTGGATGGAGCCGAGGAAGTCAGTTTGGGCTCCTTTCCCCTATGAATATGGAATAAAACAAAGATCTAAGCCCTCTCCCATCATAAGAGGAACCATTTCCGCTCCATCAAAGCTATATAAACTCCTCCTTTTCCAAGTTCAACCAGTGTTTTTTTGGAGCTTGAATAACTAGCAAGATATATATAGCTTGTAGCTTTCTAGTTTATGTTTGTGGAGGGAGAATAACTAAAGGGAAGACGCCTTAAAACTTCCATTCTTGATGTTATCCATGAGATGTTAGCAGAGGTGTGGGAACCCGAATACATCAGGGGAGACCTGCAATGTCAAGGCTTTGGTTGTAATCTCTTTTTGAACTTATATGAATACAACTATTGATTGATTTCCTACATTAAGTGTTATCTTACATTTGATGGCTTAAGATTCCTTAACTTTTTAAGTAGGCTAAATGCAATTCATATGCTATCACGTTTGATGTTGTTTTTTGCTTTCTTGTTTCAAGTATTCGAAGGAAGGAAACGAAAGCTAGATGGAATAAGGAAGCATGATCACCACCAAGAGGAATAGCGTTCTAATAGGTAGGCCCTCTTATTTGATTCTAACCTAAGGAAGTTTTCACTAGATTGTTTGTTTGTGTCTAGACCCTCTCTTTCGGGCTAGAGGAATTGTCTTTGTCTGCATCGAGAATTTAGCTACACCACACCACATCTTGAATATGTGAATTATATTAATATAAAAGTTATTAAAAATAAATAAATACAAATAAGTTAATATAGAAATTTTAATGTAATTAAGTTGAAATGGAATATGCATCATATTCAATTGAATATGTGAATCAAAATCATATAAAGGTAATAGAGAATAAGGTGGTTTTGCTTAGTCTTTTCTTTAAAGAGAATACCACAATAATAGAACATTATGATAAGAAGTGATTTTTGATATCTTCAAGTTTTTTATTTTGATTTTAATGTTAGAAAAATAGGTAATTGAGTTGAGTTTTTATTCTTGTGATATAGGGTAAATTGTAACTCTTATCTTTGAAACTTTGAGGTGAAATCACCAAACTTCCTAACACGGCACACATGTTTGACATTTGGGGGACTTAACAACAAATCTCATTGCTCAAATAATTTTATGTAACACGAGATTGGCAAGTGAGCTACCCCCAAGGAATAATATTTCAAATGTTATTTTCTTAAGTTGAGAACATTTTTTTAAATTGGGAAATGATTTTTAAATTTGAAAATATGATTTTTTAGAGTTCCTATTGGTCAATTGACATGAGTAAATATTTTAAACCTATATATTTGTGTGGTTAGAAATAAATAAATAATAATAATAAAGAAAAAATTAAAGGTGAGAAATAATTAATGGTCATGGTGATGGGAGTTTAATTTTTCACTATAGGCTAAGGCACGCTACATTAAGTGTGTTATTCCATTCAATGGAGAAATAACATCCTTCTCATTGCCTTTTTCTAACTTAAACCATTCTCAACTAGGAGTGTGAATATGTTGGTTGTGGCTTACTAGTCAATAGTTTGCAACTTGCCTTTAGCTTGCATTCACCCTTATTCTCTTTGGAATGGTTATTATTGCATTCACCATCACTCCTAGTAAACATTGTTGTCCCCATGTTCATCGTGGTCTGGGCTCTTGCAACTAGGAGGTTGTGGGTTTTGTTGGTGATTTATCAATTAGCGATTCATCCATTTTCCCTTCTTATCTTTCAAACAACTACAATATGATTCTATGTAGTCATTATTGATTTTGCATGGTTATTTTTCCATTCATTGTCACCTTACTCATTGGCGTTGTCCATTTTTTGGGTGTTTTGTGTTCTTGCAATGTTTAGAATGATTTCTAGTTGTGGGGTTGTTATTTTTTGGAAATTATGTTTGACTTTCATCTATTTTACTTTTTTGATGAGTTGTTTTGATGATGTGGAAATCATGGTTGATATTGTGGGTTTCTTGTTGGGTTTAGAAGATTTTGTGTTGGATATATGGATAAGAAGGCTAGAGGTTGAGTTCCATATTATGGGAGGGATGATCATGAGTACATTATAAGTTCTCCATTACATGATATGGGCATACAATAGGGTGGTAGTACTCTTCTATAAGATCTATCATTTTTTGGGCCATTAATTAATTTGTTGGGATTTCCCTCAATGGTTCCCATAAAATTGGGGTTTATCGTCATAACAACAAGGGCATCTATCGACATATTTTCACTTTGAATTAGGACATTAAGGTGAGTATAAGATAATGATGGTCTCTCATGGCATCTCAGTGGTAATGTAAAAATGGAACAACCAATAATTTGTTTCCTTGGAAGGATGGTTTGAGGTAGTTTGCCAATTTGAATATGGTGTAAGAAGACAAGTTCTAGTAAATAAAATTATCTTCTTAAATATATAATTTTTATTTATGGAAGTTTTGTGTGACTATGTGAAAATTTAATTTTTCTAATAATTGGATATAATTTTTCTTGCAAAATATATTGCATATGTTCATAAGCTAGAATATTGGTCTCTCTCTTTGTAAAAAATTTAAGTGTGAAGTTGCAACCCTAAAAGAGTGAATAGTGTCTCATTTAGCTAAGGAAGGTTGTGGATTTAACCTTGAGGCATCTATTTGTGTTAATTATATAACTTTCCTAGGTGTGGGAATTTTTTTGGAATGCCTTTATAGGATGTTGAGTACTTTTGAACCTTCAGAAGTAATTTGATAAGTTTTTTCCTTGTCAAAGTTAGTTTCTATCATCAAAGCATCCTACAAGCTTTGTGGAGTTTTATAAATTTCAGGATTTCTTAGCATGAGTTTTGGAAATTCAATAATTGGAGTTCTGGCCACACCTCCTAGTCATATGGCCTAACAAGAGTTGTGACCATTGGATTGAAGGAAGGGATAAATGAGTGGAAAATTCAAAATTTGTCAACCACTAGAATGTATCAAGCATTATATATTGGAACTATAATATGTCAAGTTTCAAACTAAGCACCATGAGTCATCAAGGATGGATGTCAGAGAAAGTGGAAATATGAATGTTTGTAAATTAATTAGCAAAATGATCTAGGTGGATCCCTAATGGCCCAAAAGTCAAAGTCCTTAGAATGTTGTGAAACTAAGACCATATTGAAGAGCTTGCCACCAGGATTCCAACAACATAGATAGTGCCTCAATCGGACTTCGTATGACGAAGTTATGGCCATTCAAATTTATGGTTAAATTGGGAAAAAATGACAGACTTAGCAGAATGCTAGATAAGTTTGGAGCATCACTAGTTTTGCAGTTTGGCCAAATTCCATGCCAAATTTGGTTGAAATCAAATAAATATCGCAAGGATTTTAGTAGGGGATAAATTTATCAGAACCTCGCCAAACTTAGAGGTAGAATTATGTCCCAATAGGAGGGGGCCACATTTGTTGGATGCCAGTTGGGCCAACCTCAACCCAACCAAATAGTAAATATTAGCATTTTATAGTTAAACGTTATGGCTAAATTCACCAGTTACATGAACCAATTATATCAATGGTCTATTTTAAAATTGCAACAATGAGCATTTAAAAAAAAATTATAAACAATAAATGGTTGGTGGCCCACACCAACAAATGATCAACATTATAAATGACCAACTAGATTTGAACCGGCACTATTTGGCCATCCCGCCGGGCGTGCTAGTGGTTATTACTGCCAAAATCGTGACATTACAATGGGGCCAACTAATAATCAAACCAACGAATTTTGACTATTTCGACAGAGATAAAGCCAACGACTATTTGTTATGTCAAGTTTGATATAAAACATTAATAGCCAATAGTGTTATATATAGTGGTTGTTATAAAACCTACCTGACATCTGTTTAAATCAAAATGGGTGGTTTAAATTCATATACAATGAATTTTTAATGGCAATTTGAATCGACTATAAAACATTTTCCAATTATAACCATCGCAAGTGAACAATCCTTGATGAATTTTGTAATATGGTGGTCATTATAATGGCCTACCAAAGTGGTGGTTGTTTATTTTATAAAGCAAAATGGTTGGAGGGTTGGAAAGTTTGGAATCCCATCCACTTGCTAATCGATGTTTTGAAAATGATGAGCTAGCCAATCCACCAACAAGAAGACTTTGTTTGTAACACCTTATTGCACTATATTTAAACCTTGTTTTTCCATTCGACCAAGGGAACCTGGTCCAAGTATAGCCGTGAGTCGGCATGTTCGGTGTGGTTATATTCCTTCCACTAGTATCCTTAGGAGTTTTTATATTGTGTTGGGTGCAACGGGGGGTGTTGCATGGGGTGGTAGCCCCTTTTCACGGGGTCCAGTGTAGTGGCTTGAGAATTTTTTTTATGTGGATCTAATAATAGTTGAGCAAATCCAAGGATGGGGCTCTACCCAAATATTGTAGGTGGACCTACCCATGGTTTTTTGCATTGTTTTTTCATATGGTTTTGGGCATGATGGTTTTTTTTTTCTCATGGTATATTGTAGATCAGGTTAAGGGAACTACAATTATGTTCTAATCTAGGGTTAATGGATTGGGGTTTATGAATGCTTCAACATGTATATAATATATTATAACATTGAAAGGAATAGAATGAAAAATCAATCTGGTTTTCTTGGTTTGGGTTTTAGGATAAAATATTTGTGTATATTTTATGTTCTCACCAATGTTTATTTTTCTGTTTTAAGAATTCATTTGCAAGTAATTTATGTATAGGATTAAAACCTACAAGACAAAGTCCCAATGAAATCATGAATGTTGAAACACTGCAAGATGGAACCAGATATAGTTGGAACCCCACGACACATAGTCTAAGGGTATATTCTAGGGGAATATTCTAAAAATATTCCATGTAGAATATGTGTAGGAATCTTGAAGATTCCCGAGGGGCCAAAATAGCAAGCGACATGATGTGGCCAAGTTTATACTCATTTTAACCAGAATTTTGCAAGGACCGCAATGGTGCAGTGATTTTTTGCATCTAGGTAGAGAATTTTAGGGTTCATGGCAGAAGACTTCCTTCTTCATTAATTGTTGGGAACAAAGTTCGAGGAAATAATGCACTTTTTAAAAGTAGGTCATGTTTATAGTCAATAGTCGTAAGAGGATGATACATACCTACTGGTGTTGTGAGTGTTGTGTTTGAGCAGTCAAATTTCAAGTCACTCCCAGGATTAGAGGTATAATGATGTATTTTTCCATGTACTTCCTTTATTTTTGATGAGATGAATGAAGCAACCTCCCCACTATTGAAGCAGTGATCGAAGATGTAGTCTAAACTAGATGAACTTCTTTATCAAACTTTTGTGTGCATTGTCTTTACGATTTCCTTTATGTTTCTTATTCTTTAAGTATTTGCCAATATGTTTTTTACATTCTCTTTCATGCAATTCTGCTAACATCAATAAAATAAAAGATCTTGGATAATGCTAGTAAATCATATATTTTTCGGATCAATTTTGGTATCAAAGAAATATTACTTCATCGTTGACTTTCCTGGGTTGGGCCATTCATTTGTGCCTTTCATTTGATCTCTGCCACATCATCATGACCTCCAATCCTATGGATCCAAAAGCTACCAAACTCTGGAGTCATGTCGCTGATATGTTCAAGAGTTGTCCTTCTACAGTTACACTCATTCTTGATTCTCTGTATGATCCATTATCATTGCATCCCTTTGTCTCATGTCGATGATGTGGGATACATCATGGCCCTCCTTCGACATGGTCACTTCTCATCGACTTTAGCTCATTATCCAGGAAGTTGGTCGAGAGACCCCCTTCTAGTACCTTAACTTGCATGCCCTAATGGCAATTTCTTCACACTCGATGATGAGTTCATATCATTGGCTTTTGATTGGGTGATTTCACGGGTGTTTGTCTTCAGTTCCATTATTCACATTTTGTGGATTGTGCTACTGCTACCTTGAGAGCCATTGTCATTATTGGCGGTTTCTCTTGCACTTGTTAATAGTCTACATCATTGAACGGTAATCAAGCGAATTTCTAACATGTTCGACTTCAACACATCTATTCACATATTAGAATTTGTACTTTGATCGAGTCATGTTGGAGTGCAAGACCCTGGATGCATATTGCAAAAGTCCAGGTTACAAGGTGATGTGACATGATCATGCTGATATACATGTCTCTCTCAGATGTATGGCTGCGACCATACCATGAGTTTTTATATGTGATCCTTCTCATTATTGGGTGGCTGTGACCATACCTTGGTTTTGATATGATCCTATTTATTGGATGGTTGCACCCATGCCTTGGATCCATTTACATGATCTCTCTTTCAATGGTTGCACCCATGCCTTGGATCCATTTACATGATCTCTCTCTGGATGGCTGCGTCCATACCATGATTCATGTACCATTTGTCAAATTTTTAGTGAGGTATATGTGGCTATGCTTTCTTGTAGGTTTTCCAACAATGGACTCTGGTTCCCCGCATCTACTTGTAAACCATTTCACCCCTCACTCTAGTTCGGGCTTCATGCTTTAGGGGGCATCTGTTACACAACGTTTTGTCACTGTCCCTATATTCCCCATTCCTCGATCCTGGAGGACCTCAACAGTCAACCCTACATGATTTCCCATCATGAAGAGACTCCCATTACGTCCCTCTTCATGAGCAGAACATTTCCCTTTTGCATCATGTCCCAAGAACCTTCCTTTTACCCCAGTTTACAAGACTGGCGCTAATGACCCATTTCCTCTTCGCGCCGATTTGCAGAGTCTGAAACTTGGCCTAGCGCCATATGGCACAAATGAGCCTTTTCTCAGTCACACCGATCCTATTTTGGCAAGTATTTTAAATATGGAGTTGAAGCTTCCAGGTCTAGAAGCTTCGTAACGGAAGTCTAGTAAATGGTTGCGTTGGATGGAGCCTAGGAAGTCAGTTTGGGCTCCTTTCCCCTATGAAGATGGAATAAAACAAAGATATAAGCCCTCTCCCATCATAAGAGGAACCATTTCCGCTCCATCAAAGCTATATAAACTCCTCCTTTTCCAAGCTAAACCAGTGTTTTTTTGGAGCTTGAATAACTAGCAAGATATATATAGCCTGTAGCTTTCTAGTTTATGTTTGTGGAGGGAGAATAACTAAAGGGAAGACGCCTTAAAACTTCAATTGTCGATGTTATCGATGAGATGTTAGCAGAGGTGTGGGAACCCGAATACATCAGGGGAGACCTGCAATGTCAATGCTTTGGTTGTAATCTCTTTTTGAACTTATATGAATACAACTATTGATTGATTTCCTACATTATGTGTTATCTTACATTTGATGGCTTAAGATTCCTTAACTTTTTAAGTAGGCTAAATGCACTTCATATGCTATCACTTTTGTTGTTGTTTTTTGCTTTCTTGTTTCAAGTATTCGAAGGAAGGAAACGAAAGCTAGATGGAATAAGGAAGCATGATCACCACCAAGAGGAATAGTGTTCTAATAGGTAGGCCCTCTTATTTGATTCTAGCCTAAGGAAATTTTCACTAGATTGTTTGTTTGTGTCTAGACCCTCTCTCTCGGGCTAGAGGAATTGTCTTTGTCTGCATCGAGAATTTAGCTACACCACACCACATCACTTGAATATGTGAATTATATTAATATAAAAGTTATTAAAAATAAATAAATACAAATAATTT
>APFE031565454.1:37218-79180 GCA_000404065.3 Pinus taeda
CCACAAAAAACATGACATTGCAATGGGGCCAACCAATAACCAAACAAGTAAAGGTCGAAAGTTTCAGTGGAGTTGAAGCCAATGAATATCTGTTATGTTAACGGGTGATTTGATATAAAACATTAATAACCAACAGTGATATATATAGTGACAGATATAAAACCTATGCGATGGTTGTTTAAATCAAAATAGGAAGTTTAAATGCATATACAACAAAAGTTTGGTGGTAGGTTGAATCGACCATACAACAACAACCAATTATAACTATGGAAGGTGAACAATACTTGTTGCCTTTTGTAATATGGCAGTGGTTATAATGACCCACCAAAATAGTGGTTGTTTATTTTATAAAACAAAATGGTTGGAGGGTCAGCATGATTAGAAACCCCGATCACTTGCCAACCAATGGTTTGACAGTGATGAGCTAGCCAATCCACCATCATGCAAACTTTGTTTGTAATCTTCAGTGGAATTATATTTAAACATTGTTTTTCCATTCAACCAAGGGAACTAGGTCCAAGTAGAGTAGTGAGTGGGCAAAGGGACGAGAGAACAATGAAAACTATAATACTGCAACATGAAACTAGACAATGTCGAAACTAGGGGCACGCGGAACCCTATGATGTGCAATCCAAGGAGTATATTCTAGGGGAATGTTCCTTGGAATATTCCTAAAATATTCCATGTAGAATATTTGAAGGAATCTTAAAGATTCCCTAAGGGGTCAGAATAGCAAGTTGCAGAATGTGGCCTATTTTATACTCATTTTAACTAGAGTTTCATAAGGATCACAATGAAATAGTCAGTTTTTGCATCTAAACAATGAATTTTAGGGGCCATGGTAGAAACCCTCCTTCTTCATTAGTTGTTGGACACAAATTTCAAGACAAAAATGCGCCTTTCAGGAGTAGGTCATGTTTACAGTCAAAAGTATGAAGAGGATGAGACATACCTGCTGGTGTGTGATTTTTGTGTTTTGAGTAGTCAAATTTCAAGTCACTTCCAAGATTGGAGGTATAATGATGTATTTTTCCATGTACTTGCCTTTCTTTTTGATGTGATGAATGAAGCGACCTCCCCACTATTGAAGTAGCGTTCAAAGACATAGTTTACACTGAATGAACTCCAGTATCAAATTTTTGTGTGCATTATCTTTATGACATCGTTTATGTTGCTTCTTCTTTAAGTATTTTCACATATGGTTTTTACATGCTCTTTCATGTAATTCTACTGACATCAACCGAAGAAAAGATCTTGGATAATGCTAGTAAATCAAAGTGGGGATGTTCTAGAAATATGGAGATCTAGATATATAGACATTTAGAAAATCCTTATAAAGGCCCTTTTTTCCAAAATGCCAAATCCTACATGAGGATCCAAACTTTGTTAATAATAGTCGATGAGAATTGGAATTTATTAAGAGATGGGATTGACATTGGAATCTATCAATGGTGGAATATCAAACATTTGGGAAAAGTTATAAATTAATTTTCCCAAAACCTAGATGATGGATGGATCATATGATAGAACTTTCCATGGGAGGAAACTTAAAATCAAGGTCGCGGGAGATCCAAAATTTGATAAGAGGCATAAATTGACACTAGAATATGTTAAGTGTCGAAATAAAACAACTAGAGTGTATTTAGGAGTGTAATTCTAGGCATACACAAAATTAAAAAGAGGGATTCACTAAAAAACCCTAATATGTATGCTGGCACAATTGACAACTTGGAAGTTATGTGGAGCCCAAGTGGGCACTCACAAACCCTATGTGTAGGTAGGTATTGACATGGCATGATTATGTGGCATGACGGACAAGTTTGGGGTGATGTGGCATAATGACATATTGTTGTTGTAGCATGTTAACGTGGTCTAATAATGTGGAAAATTATAGTGCAGAAGAGTTGACATGGAAGTTGGCATGTCACTAGCTATGGAAACTAATGTGGAATCTAGAAATCCAAAAATCGAAAGTTTCATTTAAATGAGACTTTTGAGTTTTCCTAGATCCATATATATGGAAGGTCAATCCATTGATCATAGTAAGAATATGAAAGAAAAGAGTAGCCATATTGGAGAAAAAGAAAATCTAAGACCCAAAAGGATCTGAAATATTGGAATCCGGAAAACTATAATAACAAAGATTTATGGAAAATCTTGGATTTGAATGGAAGCAACAAGATGATGTTTCAAGTGAGGACATGGCCCTAGGATCTAGAAACATGTGGGATGGGCCATGTTTCTTCCACATGTTAGTTGACATGGAATTGTATGATGAAGACAAGTGACAAAAATAATTTTCATGTGTATGGCAAGTGGCAATGCTACAAATGTTGAAGTCGTGCTTGGGAGGGAAATTTTTTAAATGGACATAACTTTGGATATCGAGGTCATATTTGGATGAAATTTATATCATTGGGAATATCTCAATGAAAAAGAGATGACAATAATCTCAAAAATAACTTTAAGGTTGTGGACAGAAGAGGAATTTTGATAATCCTACTTCCATATAGTAACCTTGGAGATCAAGTCTAACCATCCAATTCCATTAAATGGCCTTGAGGAGGTTGAGTGTCAATGGAGTTTATAATTTCATTATCTAAAAATAAACTCATTTTTAGTTTCTTTAAACAATACCTAGAAAGAAAAAATAATAAACATTGAATTTGTGAATTCTTTTTCTTTCCTTAATTAAAGAAAATAAAAGAAAATAACTCATTATGAATGTAAAAAAAAATAACTTATAAAAATCAAGCTATAAATAAATGTTGAGCCTGACTTATAAACGTTAGTAGCAGAAGCTAAAGCTATATTGATTAACCAAAACAAATGCTATAAAAAAACATTAAACAATTAAGTTAAAAAGATGATGTAATAGATAAACGCTAATCATTGCCTATACATATATTTTGATGTTTGTTTCACTTAACAATTATTCCATTTTATTTATACTATATTTTGAAGAGCATCAATTGTTCTTCTGCATCATTTGAAACTAGTATTATTTTTATAAAATATATAAGAGAAATTAAAAAATAATAATATATTAAAAATAATACATTAAATCTTATTATAAGTTTCGAAAACTTTATTAAAATAAGTTATAAAAAGCGAGTCTCACTCTTCGTTCATAAGATTTATAATGTGAGTAAAATGCATAACCGCGAGGCATAGAAAGTGGGTCTCACTCTTCAATCATAAAATTTATAGTATTAGTAAAATGCATGAAGTTAAGTACATAAAAATATCACAATTTCAAGTTCCATTAAAGTAACTTTTTATTCCAAAGTACATTCATATTAGACATTGATTTTAATGTTGTATATATAAGTGAAATGCTTCTATAGAATTTGAAACATTTAAAAAGCAAATGTTAGAAAAACTTTTAATAATCATTTATATAAATAATCATTTTTGTTTTTTACATTTAAATAATTATTATTATAAATTTAAATATTTATAAAATTATAATACTACTTTACATAAAATTATTAAATATAAAAAATATATAAATTCCTTTGATTTCCTCTTGATATGATAGAAGGATTAAAAATAAATAGATGATACTTCCATATAATGATGGATTATAAAAGAAAACCATATGATCCTAGGAAATGCATAATTTCAAATCTTTACAAGAGATTTAAAAAATTGATTGTTATCAACGCTACTTTAATTGAAGATGCTTTTGAATTTCATTTATTTAGATAAAATAAAGTTGCACTGTTATATTTTATTTTAGAATCGTTGCTATGATTTAATAGAATATTTAATTATAAAAGTTGACGTGGAAAAATAATTATAATATATGGAAGGAATAATTATTTTGTTCATCTAAGTTATATTTATTTATTTATTTTATTTTTATTTTTGTAAAAGATTAATAATTGAATTGGTTTATATATTTTGGATCTAAGACTTGTTTTTTAGATTGGGTTAATATCATGAGATTTGAAACTTGGATCTCATACCATGACGATTTTCAATTAAGCTACACTCTAGGGACTCAACTATAATAATTTTAATTTAATCAAAATTAATTTAAAAAATTAGTAAACATATTTACAAATAAATTAAAAATATATATATAATTTAATCATTTAATCAAATTGGTAACATGTTTAGTCATAATATCACATTTTCTTACAAAATGTGGAATTCCTTAAAAAAAACGGTTCAATGTTTATGTAAATGACATTAAATGATTGCCCAAAAAAATTATTATAATATTATCACTAAAATTAAAAATTATATGGGATATTAAATTTAAATGAGTGATGCATCTCAAATTTGATTTAAAAAGCAAAGAAACCATTGATGATGTTAATGGTTAGCATACATAATACACTTATAAATCAAACAACATCAACTTGTTATGAAAATAAATAATATGCACAAATGATAATACCATATTGATGTGTATGTCTTAAATACATCTCATTAATATCAACTATGGCATTTGAAATCTAAATAAGTGATGAATTTCAAATTTAATTTAAAAGAAAACAAACCATTAGCAAGCACTCAACATATTTTATAAATAAAACAATATCAATTCAACATGATATGACAATCTATAATATGTATGAACATTAATATTATATTGGTAAATGTCATATATACACACAAATTACACATTACAGCAGCCCTAAGAGTTAGATCAATTGGTTGAGTCCTTGTTGCTAAAGCACCTTCGTTATTGAGAGGTTACAGGTTCAATTATCTCAACACTCTCAGGGTTAGGCTCCATGGTTGAGCCAGCGGGAAATGATCCCTTCAAGTGGATCTACCTAGTAAAAATATTTCATGGACGTAGCGTTCACCAATCTCTAGGGTCTGTTAATCACATAACAATAAAATATATAGGTTTCAACCACTGCTGTAATATAGGTTCACCACCAAAGCCAAAGTCATTAGTATCCACCACTATGGCTAAAGAAATCAATATCTTTTCTAGATAATAATGTAGAAAGTATTATATGAGGAGGAGATGGTCGTTGATTTGTTTTGAGAGGAGATGTTACTCTCCCACTTTCAAGAGGAGATGGTGGTTTTTCTATTGTTGGAGGAGGAGATGGTCATAATTCTATTTCTATATGAGTAGATGGTTTCCCATCTAATGCTAAAGGAGAATATGGTGGTTAGTCTACCTATGGAGAAGATGGTTGTTGGTTTAAACATGAAGGAGATGGTGTTAGAAAATCAGAAAAGTAGAAATATGTTCTTATCATGATAATTACTTGTAATTTATTTGAGTTCTTATTATATTTCTTATGTTCTTATTTTATCTTAGTTTCATCAAGAAATTACCAAGATCAAGACATGAAGATAAAGTACACCAGATGTAGGCACTCAGCGAGGGCTAAAACCCATATATAGGGGAAAACCCAGTTAAAGAACACTTTCTTCAATAATTCAAAATGAGATGGACCAATACCTTAGACCAATAGACCTTCCTCCTCCACCAATTCATCCTTTTAAACTGATTCAACAACCTTGAATAGTCTCTTCTCGTCCGACAGATTCAACCCAACAACAATCGCGAAATTGGACTTCCCAGCTTCAAAACTTCAACCCCCAGCAGAAGAATTTCAGCCCAATAACATAACATAAGTTTCAACCCTTCCAAAAACTTATCAACTTCACACTTGTGTGTGAGAGAGAGATAATTTCGACTTCTTATGCTTGAGATAGACCTCCTTCTCCTTCACTAGTGCTTTTGACCTTCTTCCTTGAATTTCACACTTTTTATTGCCCCAAAAATTGTAGATCAAACTTAGTGAGTGAGTGTATCAAATGAGGTAAATTTTTTCCTTTATATAGGTGTTTCTTCCCCTCAATTTATGCTGACTTGTCAAGTTTGAGGCCAACTTGGTGGAGGAGGCCTAAAAGACCTAAAATACATTTTTTTTTACCAATAGATCCCAAGAAGGATTTGTTACAATATGACATGGACAAAGACACTTGACATAAACCCTAGAATTTTGCAATGGAGGCTTTGACCTAAAAAAAATTGACCCAAGCATGAAAGCCATACTTTAATAAGTCAATTTCTTTAATAATAAATTATTATTTTCTTTCTTTTGGAAAATATATTTCATTATGACTCAAATACAATTATGAAAACCGACACTATTTACATTCTTCAATACTCCCTCTTAACTAAGTAGGTATTCATAATTAAAAATACATAAAGGTACATGTAAGATCTCCAAAATGAACTATGAAGAGTTCTAACACACTTAGTGTTGCAGACTAGAAACCTGACCAGGGTATTCTATTCGGATGGGACTAATATGGATTCAAGTTTTCATCTAGTCTAGGTGTCATCAAGCTTACTAGCTAACCATCAATCCAGGGATCGAAGTGTGTATCCAGGGTCAGAGCTCCATGACCAACGCCACCCTCCCTCTTCAATATATAGACATCAACACATAGGCCAACGTGATGTCCTCCGAATCATCCTCCATTAGATGTTTCATCTCTCCTATAAAATAAACCAGATATATCCATGTGTCCAAACATGATTCCAAAGTGTTCAATCTTTTTATGGAGATATTTACTTGTAAAAACACAAACCCCAATCAATAATAAATATTAAATACAAGTAAATACAAACCTTCGGGGTCCTTAAACATTCATATGCTACTAATATCATCTTTAAGTTATCCAAATACATTTTGTCAGAAGATTTCTTCTTTCACTTATTCAGTAACACCAAATACAACCTCAGTACTTCTCAAGTCTTCATGAATCATGAACCTTTATTTGTAATACTTTCATCCACTTGGTTTCATTCTTACTTCACGGTACTTACTGTTATAATATACCCTCCCTCTTACTTGGGGAGATATACCATTTCTTTTATCCAGTCTCCCTCTTAACTTAGGAAGATCAACCACTTCCTTCTTTTATAACATTGATAACCTTTCATGGCTTCTATTCCTTCTTGTGGCATCTCGATTCACATAACTTCCTTCATCATGCTTATCAGTATTATCAAGTCAACTTTACTTACGAACATCTTCAACATCTTGAATATTATGTAACTACAAAACTTTTAATAGTAAGTACGAACATACAAAAGCATGAAGTTAACTATATCATAATCACATTAATATAATGGAAGTATTTAGATTTCAAATATCAAACACCTAAACTTAGTTGGGTTCACAAACAACAAGAGTTACATCTCTTTACATACTAGACTTCAAATTATTTCTAGGGTTTTTGTCACAAACACTAGACTTCATCTTCAAGACACAAAGGCCTTAGATATCAATAACAACAACTCTACTATACATCAAATGTTTCAACAATTTTAGACTCTACTAGGGTTTGTCACAAACCCTATATTTTATCATCAAAACTAAATCATATCAGAAAATGATGTCATTATATCCTAGAATATCAATCTCTACTAGGGCTTTGTAACAAACCCTAGAATTCATAAACTATGAATAGTTAGGTTAGCATACATACATATACATATCTAGGATTTCATTCACTAGCATCTCATATTCATATATACTAGGTAAACCCAAGATACCAACATTAATACACCAAAGTTAGATATACAACAATTTTTATTCAGACTAGGGTTTCAAATATATACCTAGGATCTTAGTATAAAGGTTTTATTCGCGAACCCTAAATCACCAGTCCCTAAAAATATAGGGTTTTATTATATAACCTAGATATTAATAGAAAACCCTAAAGGGATAAGGTGTCTATGATATCAAAATCCTAAACATCAAAAGAATAACAACCCTAGGTAGACTAGGGTTTCATAATCAATATTTACATACCCTTAACAACATGAGGTTAGAGTTTTGTAGTGAACCCTAAAGGTTAGAGTTACACAAGAATGATCAAATAATATCACAAGAAAAAATTCAATCAAATGATTAATCACCCTAACAAGAATCTTTGTGATGCAAAACCTATACATAAAGATGTTAGTAATGTAAATAAAATTTCAATAGAAGAATGAACATACCTTTTCTATGAAGAGAACCTTGCAACAAAACTTGTAGATTACGACATACTTAGAAATGTTTATTAAAAACCCTTGTAGGACATCAAATCCCGACGAGATATTTCTGTAACAGAAATTATTCCATGCTTCAAGTCTATCCTTTAAAGTCTCCTCCATAACCCTTGAGCATTCAGTAAGATTTCCTAACCAAGGAAAATATAAAGAGAAAGGTTATTAGCTACAATACAAACAAGTCTTGATGTGAGGAGGAAACCAAACATGAAAATATGAAACAAAGGATAGGATTATTATCATTTGGTAAAATGGTGAAGGCTCCCTATTAATCAATTCTTTAAGGGATACCTACAACTTATCAAAAATTAAAAAATGTTCTAACAAGACATGTTAGACCTACAAACTCTAGAAATCAAAACATAAAGGAAAACAACAAAACTTAAAATAGAAGACTAAGAGGGATATGTGAGAGAGAGAGAGAGGACTTAGTAGTATAAGTCCTTGACTTCTGATTCTTCAATATTATTCTTCTTAGATGGAGCTTCATCACTAACATTTGCTTGATCCTTATCTCTCTTCTTATTCCTTTGCTTCTCCAGACTTTGATTTTTGTAGTGACCCATCTTGAGACAATTGTAACATTCGATCTTAGATAGGACAATATTCTTCTTTAGTCCTTTGAACTTCTTGAAGGTTCCCTTCTTCTTGTGATGATAAAAATAGGCATTAGAGATGTTTTCTTCTTCATCCTCCTTATTTTTGTTTACTAATGATACTCGATCTTCTTCTTGACTGCATGCATTCAAAATTTTCTCAAATGTTGGTGTATCCTTCAAAATGTTAAGTCCTGATGCAAAGGCACTCCAAGACCTTGGTAGTCCTAGAAGAGAAGTGATTACAAACTCCTTTTTTAGGAAAACCTCATCTATTGCTTCGAGTTGACCTCTGATTCTAGATGTCCTTTTAAAGTAATATGACACAATATTGTCTTTCATCATCTTAATATTCCTTAATTCATTCTTTAGGCTTGCTATTTGACCAATGTTCTTGATTGTGAATAATTTGGAGAGAGCATCATACATTTCTCGAGCAAAATCTATGTTGGATATGTATGGGATGAGGTTGTCCTTTGCTCCATCCACTATTAGGTTCCTGGTCAAGATTTCAGTTTCTCTGAACTTTTCTTTCTCCACTTCATTTGCAAACTTCTTGAATTTTACTTGAACAAGATCCAAAACTTTGTTCTTTTCAAGGATGAGATCTATCCTCTTTTTCTAGGCCTTGTAGTTGGAGGCTCCTTCTAGTTTTTTTTCTCCCTTCATTGAGTTTGACATAGTTCCTATAGATAGTATAATTATCTCCTTATATAATCCTTTTTCCTTAATTAACTTTATTTGATATCATTTTCCTCAATAGATCTTCAACCTACCTTTTTCATTCTTTTTCACCTTATCTTTGATACCATGTTAGAAAATAAGAAAGGTAGAAATATTTTTTGACGATGACAATTAATTTTGATTTATTTGAGTTCTTATTATGTTTCTTATGTTCTTATTTTTTCTTAGTCTCATTAAGAAATTACAAAGACAAAAACAAAAATATCCAATACACCAGATGTAGGCACTCAACCAGGGATAAAACTCGTATATAGGGGAAAGCCTAGTTAAAGAACTCTTCCTTGAGTAATTTAAAATGAGATGGACCAAGAACTTATACAAATATAATTACTCCTACACCAATTCATCCTTTAAAAATGATTAAAAAACCTTCAATATTCTCTTCTTGTCCAAAAAATTCAACCCAAAAACAATCCAGAAATTAGACTTCCCAAATTCAGAACTTCGACCCCCCAGCAGTAGAATTTTAGCCCAACAATAGAACAAAAGTTTTGACCCTTACAATAGCTTAGAAAATTCACACATGTGAGTGAGTGAGAGAGAGAGAGAGAGAGAGAGAGAGAGAGAGAGAGAGAGAGAGATAATTTCGACTTCTTATGCCTATGATAGACATCCTTCTCCTTCGTTATCCATTTTCACCTTCTTCCTTGAACTTCACACTTTTTACTATCCCAACAATTACAAATTGAACTTGGTGAGTGACTGTATCAAATGAGGTCAATTTGCTACCTTTATATAGATGTTTCGACCCCTCATTTTAGGCTAGCTTGTCCATTTTAAGGTCCACTTGGTGGAGGAGGCCTAGAAAACCTAAAATGCAATACAATATATATATAAAAGAAGGGTTTGTTACAATATGACAAGGACAATGGACATTTGATATAAGCCCTATAATCCTATAATGGAGGCGTTGAACTAAAAACAATTGACCAAAGCATGCAACTCATGCTTTAATAACTCAATTTATTTTCCTTTATTTTGGAAAATATATTTCATTATGACTCAAATAAAATTATGAAGACCGACACTAGTTACATTCTTCAACAGAGGGTAGAAGTGGAAAAAAAGAGGAGGTGGAGGAAATGGCAATTATTCTACACATGGAGGAGAGGATGGAGGTGTTGGAGATTGAGGACCATAATCCTCGGTAGATAAATTTGAAGTAGATGAATTGAAAGAAAAATATTCTGATGATCCCTCAACCTCTTGAGTAGCTTGATTGCACTGATAACATGATGCATCAATAACTTCATATCATAGGGAAGAATCAACCATGTTGGTGTAAACTTAGTGTCCCACATGATATCTCTAGATTATATGGGGACAACCTTATGAAAATCCATCAATGCATATATCTAATCCATCGCCTACTCATGGAATCTATGATTTGTAATGTGTGGCATACCAAGTATCTACACCTACGTTGTCTCATTTTCCTTAGCCATATCCTTATCCTACTGGGGAGGCACCCCCACAACATATGTCCTGACATCTACAAAATAATAGAAAATAACAATTAGAAAATTTTAATAAAAATATTATAATCAATTATAGGTGTGTTAAATACGGGAAAAATATTATGCAATAATATTAATAAAAACATAGTAATAATATTACCTCTTTCATTTGGTGGCTTAGTTAAAGAAAATCTTATGTTATTACATCCTTTCCAGCACATCCCTGTATATGGGTATTGCATAAGATCATGCATGTGATTATCCTCACTAGCTAATAGATCATGCTTCTAAACTAATGTCATGCATGATCACTGCCTCCACATGTGCATAGGCACATCACTCATCAATCTAAAAAGGGGACATTTATATGTAGGTTCAATAATTTGAAAACTCTAAAAAATGAAATAAATAAATCTAAATTAAAGGGGAAGATAATCCTTCCACTAAAAACATCATATTAGTGTTCTAAAGAAAAATAAAACTATCATAAAAAATGGTAGACTAGATAATTATAATGGGATTTTGAACTAAACTATTTAAATAATGCATTAGAGGGAAACTAATATGTTTCCCCTTAGAGGTATAATTTTCTAGTTTTGTGACCATGGTAAATAAGTACTTGAACTCCTCTACAATGAATAAATATAAATGCAATTCACCACTAGCAATCTAGAGTGAACTAGGGTCATTGATGGCTACACTAACATATCTCTACATATATTCCAAATAGCTCTCCCACAATACTAGGAAACATATTAAGAAAATAAAGAAAATGACCATCCCTTAGACAACCTAATAATAAAATAAATATCATCCTATGTGGAATCATAACATAGATAAAGACTAAATATGAATGCTTACCTAGCATCATCCTAATAATTAAGCAACTTGTCAACAGGCACAAGTTCCCCCTAAGAAATGTAGCCTCTTTATGAAAGTTGAGTATGCCAACATCCATTAAAAGAAGTAGGGTCTATGTTATTGTAGGATGAGGGTGCATGTTACTCTACATCTTTACCCCCCTCTCCCTCCCCCCCCCCCCCCCCCCTCACTATTATGGAGTTGTATGTGTCCACTTGTTGCAACTACTACTAGTGTTACTATCATCATTCTTGCCTCTTAACTTATATATAAATTTCATTAGGTTTGCACACATATGCACCAATAATAAAATATATATAATAAATTACCTTTTTTTTTTGTAAGAATTAGGGGAACTTTGAGGTCTAAAATGGTCCTCCTTAAGAAAACAATAAAATAATACAATGTTTTAAAGAAAAATAAGAAACTACTTTCTTTTATTGTATTTCTAGCATATCTCATTGTAGGTGCACTCAAATGTCAAGAGTGGATTCCTGTTAGTGTGGAATTAAATTCCACATCCAACGAGTATCGATTTTTCATATTCTAAGTAGATTCACATTGAAAAAAATGAAAGTACATGAAAAGTGTGTTCAAAATGTTTTTCATCTTTTTTCAAATGTTTTTGATGTTCATATACTCAGAAGTATGCAAAGTGGGTAATTGTTGGATGTGGAACTTAATTCCATATTCGATGAGTGTATACTCTTGAAATTCGGGTGAACCTACAAGGATATAAGCCAAAAATGCAATTAAAAAAAAAAAAAAAACTAGTTTTCTTATTTTCTCTCCAAAATATTTTCCTCTAGAGATGAAATCACTTCTTGAATCTTATTAGTTCATTTAAATTGAATTTTGTTAGTGCATTTTTTTGTTTTGAAGCTTTACCTCAAAATTCCCATAATGTTAGATTTGTATTACCTTCAGAAATTAGAATACATCACAGACCATCCAACTTTGAAATTTTATATTAGGCTCAATCTGCCACAAGAGGAACCAGATATGTTGGTCAGTATAAGGATAGATGAATTTTTAGTAAAAACATAAGAAACCATAGTTTCTCATGGAATTTCCCTATGAAAAAGAGGCTACAAAATAAGAAATAGAAATCACATAACAACATATTCATGAATCTGAAGATGTCACTAGAGTAAGGTCCTATGCACATGTGTTGGTTGGCTCAGGTGGCTTGAACTCATATTGGATGCGTCTCTCCAATTGAACCAAGCAGACATCCATTCTCTCTAGACAAGCCTTATGTTACCACTGAACCCTTTGAATGTTGTTCAAAAAGAAAATTACCTCATTTCTCTCCTCATGTTTCTCTTTTAACACTTGGCCTAATAATGTCTTCCACTACCAATGTAAGGTTATGGAATGCATGTATTTATTTCTTGTTCCCCTGATATGACTAGGGTCTGAGAGACAATGAGAAACCTCCTCTATTATTTTGAATCGGAGTAGGCCTGACAGTCTTGAGTAGCATAATTCTCTAGCTAGTGAATATCGTCTCGAGTGCTAGGAGAGGTTGTAGAATGGAAAATGCTAGCTACTTCTAGGGCTTGAGATTGGACCCAAGAGGAACCTTGCAAACCACAATCTCTCACCCCTCTGTGGTTGAACACCTCCTGTCACAACATTAAGGACAAATAACAAAGTAACCCTATGCAAATCCCAACCCAAAGATGCTTCCAGTAACATCAAATAACAAAAAATATTACTATTTGTGTCATCTCCCCCTGAAACATGACAACCAAAGTATAACAAAAACTTGGGAAATTTTCCCAGACTAACTCTCAACAGAAAGACAAGTAAACCAATAGAAGATAACAACATCAGATTCCCCAAAGCCCCCAAGACTATATGGCTCCATACATCATAAAACATTGATATAAAAATAAGGGGACCACCACATTTAGCAAACGCTAGACACCAACCAAAACATAAAATACTTCAGGAAAATAATGAGTATTTGCCCATAAAGTGTAGCCCAAGATCACCAAATCCAGTGATGCATCATATTATGAGCCTCAGTAATGGTGGTAGCTGCCTTCATAATGCAATGAAGATGAACACCAAGAGTCCCACCTCATTCCATTACAACTACTTTAGACTCATGAGCCATGCCATCTCCTCCACCGTCAATCTGATACCCACCCTTCATAGCCATGAGAAGTAGACAAATAGTGAGGCCTCTATGAGTTGCATCCGAAGAAGCCCCTTCGGCATGTGAATCCAAGACTAAAAGAATCTAAAACTCAATCCATTGAACCAACCAATGAACACTACAACTAGACTAATACATGCAACACATATGTAAATAAAATCCCACCAATGATGGGGGCATAATTTGACCATGGTGGAAAAGATAATATTTCTATAACATAACAATAAGTCGAGGGGTATGAGAGGAATTTTCCATAAAACAATCGGTAACAAGGCTCACACGCTTCGTGCATGGGAGGGGATGGCCACGCCATTCCCCATCTTAATTGCAATGGTTGGTGATAGGGTGGTAGGCACCCCTCCCAACATCTACTAACATGTGTCTTCTCACCCCGATTGGGGGATAATAAATTACCATTTTTAAGATCTATTAAAAATTCAAATTAATTTTCTTTGGGAAAAAAGGTAAAACACATTAACACATCTTAAATGATAAATGCACCAGTCCTAGTGTAAAGTAATCATTAATGCACCATAACCAATGCTCTTGACTTAAACCTAATGGGTGTTGGTGATGCTGATAATACTTTCATTATTATTATTGATAATTGGTGCATCACTTGTACAAGGGCATCGATACTACATTGATACACCTTGTACCTTTTGATGTACTACCAATGATGTGTTTGTAGATTCAAAAATGCATTGCAAAAATTGGAAAGAATATTTCTAAATTTGGATTAATATATACTATAGCAATGTACTTGTGATGTACTAGAGCACCAATGTCGATGTTATTGTACATTTATAAATATACTAATAGGCATGGCGAAATATCTAGTTTTAAATAATTTACTTTAGTGTAAGGCGATGCATTACACATTTTGTTGCAAGTCAAATGACTTGAACACATCACATAGATTACTTTTTTTCTAATTCCAAAATGCCAAATTCATAATTTTAATCCATCAAAAATGTAAATGAGTAGGTAAAACACATTTACCAATTAAACATGAACTTGTTCGAGTTCCCTTTTTTTTAGAGGTTGCAAAAATCATCTGATTTTGAGAAGTGTTGATTCAAAAGACATATTTTTTTGGAGTATATTTTTGACACTTTAAATTTTCTTATGTAATAAGTATGCACATTTGTTTTTTAAATGTTAGTGATTTTCATGCCAATTTTGAAAGTGTTGATGCAACATCAACCCCTTTTTTGGGGGATTATTTTTGACACTTTAAATTTTTTGATACATCAAGTATGCATATTTTTTTTGAAAGTAGTATCAACGTTTTTCTTTTAGGCATATTTTTGACACTTTAAATTTTGTTATGTCGTAAGTATGCACATTTTTTTTTTAATTTGATTATTTAACCATTTTTCAAGTTGTCTCATTCTTGTTCTTGTTTTTCGTCCTAAGATATTTGTTTTTTAAGGTTTTCCAAATTTGTGTTTTTTTTCCTTTAATGTTCTTTTTTTTAATAATGATTTTTTTTGTTGTTGTTGAAAAGTTATAAAAAAAAAATAATAAATTAATACTTTCAAGTTAAGATTTTTCATATATTTATATATCGTTAATTAATACCTCAATACACATAAAATAATTATCACTAAAAAATAATACTTTTAAACACTTGATTAAAAATACACGTTTTGCAAATAAATATAATAATAAAAAATGTGTGTTTCAGGCTTTCTCGCTAAAAATGACATGTTAAATAATTTTTTTTTTATGAAGAAATTGAATAAAAAGTTAGAAAACAACAACTTTTATGAATTTTTTATAAATTTTATATCAAAAAATAATGTCATTTGAAGATTTATTTTTCCAAAAAAAATTATTTAGATGAAATTTTAAGTAAAAATAAAAAATAAAACATACAATTAAGAAAAAAACAATAGAAAAAGAAAACATTAAAACATTAAAAATTAAAACAAAAAAGCATTAAAATTTAAAAAATTTAAATGAAAAATTTATTCAAAATATTTTTATAAGAAATTAAAGAAAATATTAAGATAAATTAACCAAAAAAACATTAAATAACTTTAAAAAATTAAAATTAAAAATATATATTAAAATAAGAAATTAAAAAAATCAATGGTGAGCCCTTTGTTCGTTGAGTGACGAAGGGCTACCACACGGTCAGTGGAGCAGGCATTCAATGCCCCTCCACTGGCCCCGTGTTAGCCCTTCAGGTGATGGCTGACAAATGGTCGATTTTGAATGCCCCTTATGCCGTCATTGCACTGACCGTTTCAGCCTATGACTGGGGGATGGTCGATTCCGAGAATTGACCCTCCAATAGCCAGGTAACGAAAGGCCACTGGATTTTTTCCTTTAATTTTTTCTAATATATTTTTTAATTTTTTAATATTTTTATTTTTTTTAATGTTTATTTAATTTAATTTTAATTAATTAATTTTATTTATTTATTTATATTCTATTTTAATATTTTTTATTTTGTTAAATTAGTTTTGATGATATATATATATATATATATATATGTATGTATATATATTTAAAATTTTTTACTAGCTTAAAATTTATTATGATTTTAAATAATTTTTGTTTTATTTTTTTTAAATTATTTATTTTTAATTATCTAATTTACTTTTATTTATTTCTTTCGTTGGTTTTAAGTTTTTAAATTTTTCTTAAATTATTATTTTTTAAATATTATTTTGGTTTTCCATTTTTTTGTTTAATCTTTTTTTATGAGTTAATTATTTTGTTTGTTTGTTTGTTTGTTTGTTTTTTTTTTGTTTTTTTTTTTTTTTTGGGGGGTTTTTTTTGGTGCGTTTTGTATATATTTTTTTATATTTTATTTTTTTGTCATTTTGATTTTTTTTAAGTATGTTTTATTGGACACGAGGAAGTTTGGGAAGGATCTAGTAACATGGATATTATAGATGGAGCATTTCTTTCATCTAAATAATGTGCAACACACACAAAAGGTATGCATTGCATCTTTATATTTATATCCCAACCAATTTGTTCTCATAAATCACTTCACTTGGAAAAATTTTATGGAGGAATTAATAGCACATTATGATGATACAAAGAGAAATGCCTTTGTTAGCCAATTGATAAATCTCAAACAAAAAGGTTCAATTGAGGAGCACATTGAGTACTTCCAAAGATTGAATATCAAGGTAAATGATATTCCAAAGGAGCATCTAACTAATTTCTTCATAGGGACTTTAAAAGACAACATCCAACATGAGGTTCACCCTTGGGAACCGAAGTCATTGAAGAATGCATTCAAGGTTGCGAGAAAAGTGGAAAGCAAAATTATGGCAACAAGGAGGTCTATCACTCACAACCATAAAGATGGAATTGTTTCCACTCCTAGCATCCCACAACCTACAAGGTTAACACCACAACAACTAGAGGAAAAAAGAGCAAAAGGGAATTTTTACGGTCGTGATAACAAATACACTAAAGGTCATAAGTGTGCTGGGAATAAATTATTTTACATAGATTATGAAGAGGAGGAAGAAAAGGAAAAATAAACATAAAAAGAAGAAGATATACACTGGGAACCAACACCCATGGTTGAAAAAGAAGAAATGAATCCAACCATATCTTGTAATGCTTTGGTGGGAATTACCACTTCTCAAACTCTCAAAATAGAAGGAAATATCAAGAACAAAAAGATAATATTGTTGATTAATTCAAGTAGTACCCATAATTTTCATTGTAAGATAGCCAAGGATTTGAATTGCTTTCTATATCCAACACTAGAGTGTCAAGTAATGGTTGCAAATGGAGGAACTATAAATTGGTTAGGGAAGTGCCATAATATCAATGTAACCATGGGGGAATATGTATAAAATAGTCGAATGCATGTCATTCCAATGGGTGGTGCTGATGTTGTATAAGAAATCCACGGCTACAATATTTGGGGACAATAAGTTTTAATTTTCAAGAACTTTTCTTGAAATTTTCTGCGAAGGAAAGGGAATTGAATTAAGGGGTATCGCACGAAAACCTGGGAAGATAGTGTTATTTTTTCTAAGGCACAGGTAGAATTAAATTTTTCTTCCAACATGATAACTACTTTCAATAACCATTTAGAGTTAATTCCAAATAACATTCATTTGTAATCATTAATAAGTTATATAGAAGAAAATATCAAGCATCAAAATGTTAGTCCCTTATCATTTCCTAGGCTAAAAAGGAGATCGAGAAGGGTAACCTCAAACCACTTCAGCTTAGTAGCTAGCCCTACAGAGCAAGAGAGGGATCTCTCAAAGTCTTTTATCAGTGAAATGACTTTAAATCAAATAAGGATTAAGCTAGATATGTATAATTGTTTGTGTGTTGGTGAATTAGAATTTAGGGTTTGCTAGACTAGGGTTTGGAGCCACAGATAGGTCTAGGATGTAGGAGTGCAGAAGCAAATATGGAAATGAGCTAGATACCAGAAGACCATGGTGTATTTGGAATATTGTCAATGTAGTATAGAAGAGAAAGTGTAGAAGAGACTAATGAGCATAGGTAAACATGAGTTCATTAGCTTTTAGAAGACATACAAATAACTATGAAAACCATATAAACAGAGCTTGAGATCAAGAATTATGTCTATTTCACTATAAGGAATCCATAGAGAGAAGAGATATCATGTAGATAAAGATGTTTTAACCATTAGAAAACAAATAAAAAGAAGAACAAACACCATGAACTCACTGGGCTAGAGTTCCTTAAAAATGGTTGCAACTGTCTCTGTATTATTTGAGAATATCGTTACATGAAAACCTCCTCCACAAAAAGTGCAAGCATTCTCTCTAAAAGATAAATGATACATATAGACTCCCCTAGACTACTTCCCCACCTTTGTGAGTCTAATTCCTAGGTCGTGGAACTGACTCCAAGATTCTCTCAACCAATAGGTGAGAGTGAGAAGGTGAAACTCAAACACTTCTTGGAGAGTTTGTTTAGGAGTTTGCTTCCTTAATGAGGCCTATTAAACATAAAAACAACCTATCACGTAAATTTATTCATGCCTACATCACCTAGCCTCGAAACAAGTGCCATTACTTAAAGAGTTTTTACTTTGAACAAGTCAAATTGAAAGCTAGAAAATTTACACAATGAAATTTACAATTAAAAACACAGGAAATTACAAAAGCGCAGTGTCAGGTTTAAGCTAACTTTCAGGTATCTTCCTAAGGTCCAAATGAAGATCTGAGAGAACAATCAACTAGACTTTCAAGTCTAGTTTCCAAAACACCTTGAATGTTTGAGAATGAACCATGGGAAGGCCTTCAAAAATCAATTTGACTAAGGTAGCTCTAGGAGCACAACACCTGTCAAAAAAGGGTCTAGAAAGCTAGTTTTTGGCCACTCTTTTCCCCTTTTCTCAAAATCTAAGCCTCCTTTGGAAAACATGAGGAAATGGGGTTTTAGAGGATGGAAAGAGATTTCCATAAATGTAATTTTTTCTTGAAATGGATGCCTGAGGAAGAAGCGCAACACCAAGGCATTGCACTCCTAGAACTGTTGATTTTCTGAATTACGCATCAAAATTTGCAAAAAAACAAAACTGCTCATAATTTCGTCAAAATTGGCCAAGAGCTGTAAAATAAGGCATGTTAAGCCCTCATATATGCTTCAACAAGAATCTCCAAGTTTCCTTCATCTTTTTGGTTCTTTTGGGCTTCTTTGAGCTTGTCCTCTAACTGCTTGACCTTAGCGTTATAGATCATGTCTTGAGCCTGGTAATGGTGTGCCATGTGCCTTAGTAGTTGATTGTCTCTATTCGATTTCTCTAGAAGCTTCTAGAAGTGGTCATTTACCCTATTGAGCCAGTACTCCTTGTCTTGACTAACCTCTAAAGCAATTCTATCCTCTAGGTCTAGCTCTTCAATCAGCAAAATGTGTTCTTCTTCTTGTAATGCCTACTTAAGCCCTTTTCTTCTTCACCTTTTTCTCTTACCCTTCCCTTATGTTCCTCTAGGCTCATTTGTCTCCATGATTTCTTTGCCCTTTCTGACCTGCTACAATAATTTGGTTTGCTCTTTCTCCATGATTAATTGTTTTGCTTTCAACTGAATATTTTCCTGTTCTAGGAATGAGATGATGTACCTTAATCTTGCCATGTAAACTATGAGTTCCTTGATCTGATCATCTTTGTCTCTGATCATCTCTTGCATTCTTGAAATTTCATTCCTTGGCTCTAAGTCAACCAACTCAAATTCATGCTCAACCATGTCCTTATCCCACGCTGTCGATCCCTGTTTTGCTGATGTAGAAGGCTTGGTCCCTTTCTCACCATGAGAAGCAAGCACAAGCCTCTTTCCTCTCTTGTACATCCTAGTCACCTCAAGCTTAGGTTCTTTAGGAACCTCCTCTAATTTGTTTGATAGCCCTACTTCCATAGGCTGTGTTGATATTTCTTGGTGATGGCTTGGTCAAGTAATATCATTTCATTTCTGAAACCCTAGATGACAGGAAAGGGGAAAAACAGTGAGGCATGAGTGAAAAATGAAATGATGGGTAGGTGGAGTGGAAAAAATGGAAAGGGAAATTCTAGGAGGTGGATATGTACAGTGAACAACTTATGAAAATTAAATGAGGTGGAATGAAGGAAAGGAGTATTTTTTAAAAAAATGAAAAACAATTTTTTTAGGAAAACTGTCCAAATTCTTTAGGAATGAGCTAGGTTTTCACTTTTAGTGAAGTAGCTTAATGTTTTGAGGTTGTTTCAGTTGTTCATATAGCATCTTAAACATGTGTATAGGTGTAGGATGATATTTTACATGTTTAAAATATGAAAACTAGACTAGCCATCATCAACCCTATCATCATTTCATGGCAAATTTGCTAAAAACCCTAAATGAAGAAATCTTTGGCTTGAATTCATCTTGCAAAATAAAAAGGTGAGTAATATGTTGTAATTACTTGTGGATGAGCTTAATATTGCAAGAAAATAGGTGAGAAAGCTTAAAAATTCAATTTGGGTGAGTTTCAGGCAAATTTGAGGTACTCTAGCCCAAGTGCAATGCAGTCTTCCTGAGCGTTGTGCCCAAGCGCAGCGCAGTGTTCTTGAGTGTAGCGCTATCTTACAAACCACTTTTGGAGGCCTTAAACTACTCCACATTTAGAACTTGATAGCTCCTTGGAATGTTCTTGAAGTCTGATATATGATGGACTCCTCAAGCCTGTAATTTGGACAATCCATCAGGAAGAAAAATCAATTTTCCCAATGTCACTCCAAAACCCTCGGGTGTCTCTAACAAAAGCATAGCGCCAACCTGAAGGGCACTTTTGGATGCCCTCCACTAATCCACATCCCGATGTGAAGGTACCATTGGAAATCTTAGGATGTATGCGACACAATAGAGTCCTTAAGCACTACCAACACCTGCTCCAAACCCCTGAAAAATTGTCCTGAAGTCAAGCTGTCTAGAAGTGCAACAACTCTCTCGTAGCAAGTGTAGTTTGGGAATTTATTTTAAATCCTAATACTTGTGCATAAAATGAAGGAGGTTTTTGTTCCTTGGCCTATCATTGACAAAAACCTATTTCACTTTTGTAAAATTATTCTCCATTTGGTCAGAAAAATATTTTTAAGAAAAAATGTCCATATGAGGAATGATGAGATGAGGTAGTGTATTGTAGCATTGTCTTATTTGAAATAAAACATTCCCTTTACCTTTATTTTTCTTTCCCTAAGCTTCTAAATCCCTTTACCCACTTAATTACATGATGGACATGTTTTGTTTTGACATATGGTATCATGAAGACACATGGAGGTAAACCCTAGACCATGACCTAAAATGAGGAATTTAACCATTTCATGACCCAAGACACTTAAAAGAAGATATGATACCTTGAAGAAGACAATGACCATGGTGAGTGATGAAGACCATGAGTAGTGACCTAGACACAACAACCAATGACCAAATTGTTATTTGAAGATTCACTGAAATGACAAAAATTTGACTTGATGCCCTAACAACACCTTGTAAGAGCATATTTGATCACTAGTGATAGGCTGAACTGGTTGACACTAGCATTGGCTCTAGAAGGGGATGGTAGCTCCCTTGATGTGTCAAGAACACCGTAGACCTAGTAACCTTGTTCATTGGGCACGGATACAAAATGTAAAAGAACAAACTCAAACTGAAAACTGACTGACTAACTAAACTGAAATGACTATAAAAACATACTGGTTGAACTTACTTATGGCAGCAAACCATCGAGATTTGAGGGCTTCAAATTGTGATGATAACCACCCACCTACTGAAGATGTATATACAATCATGTGTAATGATCCCTCTAGTTTAACCAAGAAAATGGCTACCTACTTGAATTTTGCTTGTACTTTCCTCGAGCAAGCAGAAAAAAAAAAAAGCTAGGCAACTCTGAATTCTTAGGTGATGCAACTGACTCCGAGATTCTCTCAACCAACAGGTGAGAGTGAGAAGGTGAAACTCAAACACTTCTTGGAGAGTTTGTTTAGGAGTTTGCTTCCTTAATGAGGCCTATTAAACATAACAAACAACCTATCATGTACATTTATTCATGCCTACATCACCTAGCCTCGAAACAAGTGCCATTAAATAAAGAGTTTTGACTTTGACCAAGTCAAATTGAAAGCTAGAAAATTTACATAGTGAAATTTACAATTAAAAACACAGGAAATTACAGAAGCGCAGCGCCGACTTTGAGCTCACTTTCAGGTGCGTTTTCAAGGTCTGCATGAATATCTAAGAGAACAGCCAACTAGATTTTAAATTCTAGCTTCTAGAACACCTTGAATTCTTGAACATGACCCATGAGAAGGCCTTCAAAACTCCATTCTCCCAAGGTCACTCCAGGAGCGCAGCGCTTGTCAAAAAGGGGTCCAAAAAGCTAGTTTTTGGCCACTTTTTTCCACTTTTCTCAAAATCTAAGCCTCCTCTGGAAAATATGAGGAAATGGGTTTTCAAAGGATGGAAATATATTTTCCAAAATATAAAGTTTTCCTGAAATGGATGGAATTGTTGATTTTTTGAATTAGGCATCAAAACTTGCAAAAGACCAAAACTGATTAGAATTTCCTCAAAATTGGCCAAGAGTTGTAAATAAGGCATGTTAAGCTCTCATAGATGCTTCAGAAGGCATCTCCAATTTTCCTTCATCTTTTTGGTCCTTTTGGGCTTCTTTGAGCTTGTTCTCCAACTGCTTGACCTTGACATTACATATCATGTTTTGAGCCTGGTAATGGTGCACCATGTGCCTTAGCAGCTGATTGTCTCTATTTGATTTCTATAGAAGCTTCTCCAAGTGGTCATTTTCCCTATTGATCCAGTACTCCTTGTCTTGACTGGCCTCTAAAGCAATTCTTTCCTCTAGGTCTATCTCTTCATTCAACAAAATGTGTTCTTCTTCTTGTAGTGCCTTCTTAAGCCCTTTTGTTCTTGGCATTTTTCTCTTACCCTTCCCTTGTGTTCCTTCAGGCTCATTTGTCTCCACGACTGCTTTTCCCTTGCTGACCTGCTACAATAATTTGGTTTGCTCTTTCTCCATGATTAATTGTTTTTCTTTCAGCTAACTATTTTCATGTTCCAAGAATGAGATGATGTATGCTGCTCTTGCCATGTTAACTATGAGTTCCTTGATCTGATAGTCTTTATCTCTAATCATCTACTACATGCTTGAAATTTCATTCTCTAGCTCTAAGTCAACCAACTCAAATTCATTCTCAATCATGTCCTTATCCCGTGCTGTCAATCCCTTTTTTGCTGATGTAGAAGGCTTGGCCCCTTTCTCACCATGAGAAGCAAACGCAAGCCTCTTTCCTCTCTTGTACATCCTAGTCACCTCAGGTTTAGGTTCTTTAGGAACCTCCTCTGATTTTTTGGATAACCCTACTTCCATAGGTTGTGCTGATGTGTCTTGGTGATGGCTTGGTGAAGTAATCTCATTTCATTTTTGAAACCCTAGATGATAGGAAGGGGGAAAAAATAGTGAGGGATGAGTGAAAAATTAAATGATGGGTAGGTGGACTGGAAAAAAATGGCAAGGGAAATTCTAGGAGGTGGATATGGATAATGAGAAACTTATGGAAATGAAATGAGGTGGAATGAAGGAAAGGAGTATTTGTAAAAAATGAAAAATAGAGTTTTTACGAAAACTGTCCAAATTCTTTAGGAATGAGCTAGGGTTTCACTTTTAGTGAAGTAACTTGATATTTTGAGGTTTTTTAAGTGGTTCATATATCATATCAAACATGTGTAGATGCGTACAAGGATATTTTACATGTTTAAAATATGAAAACTAGACTAGCCACCATCAACCCTCATCATTTCATGGAAAATTCACTAAAAACCCTAAATGAAGAAATCTTTGGCTTGAATTCATCCTGTAAAATAAAAATGTGAGTAATATCATGTACTTAATTTCATATGAGCTTAGGATTGCAATAAAATAGGTGATAAATCTTAAAAATTCAATTTGGGTGTGTTTCGTGCAAATTTGAGGTACACTAGCCCAAGCGCGGCGCAGTCTTCCTAAGCACAGCGCAACACCATATTCCAAGCCACGTTTGGAGGCCTAAAACTACTCCAAATTGAGAAATTGATAGCTCGTTTGGAATATCTTGAAGTCTGATATAAGATAGACTCCTCAAGCATGTAATTTGGACAATCCATGAGGGAGAAAAAACGATTTTCCCAAGGTCGCTCCAAAACCCCAAGGTGTCTCTCACAAAAGTGTAGTTCCAACTTGCAGAGCACTTTTGGATGCCTTGCAATAATCCAAATCATGCTTTGAAGGTATCATTGGAAATCTTAGGATGTATGCTACACAAGGGAGTCCTTAAGCACTACCAACACCTCCTCCAAACCCCTAAAAAATTGTCTTGAAGTCAAGTTGTCCAAAATTGCAACAACTCTCTAGTAGCAAGTATAGTTTGGGAATTTCTTTGAAATCATAATACCTGTCCATAAACAGAAGGAGGATTTTGTTCCTTGGCCTATCATTAACAAACACCTCTTTCACAGTTGTAAAATATTTCTCCATTTGGTCAAAAACGTAATTTTAATAAAAAATGTCCCTATGAGGAATGATGAGACGAGGTAATGTACTACAACATTGTCTTATTTGAAATAAAACATTACCTTTACCTTTATTTTTATTTCCCTAAGATGATAACTCCCTTTACCCACTGAATTACATGATGGACATGTTTTGTTTTGACATATGGTATCATGACAACAAACGGTACTCATTTCATTTTGATATGAAAGAATACTTGGTTGTTGATCCACAGGAAGGCATAGGGAAATATGACTTTCTATCACCTGAGTGTTGGCTGTAAATTTCTCAAAAATGAGCAACTTTGATTCTATCTTTGGCATACTATCTGTCTCAGACTCATACTCTTCCATTTCATAGTCTAATCATCATTGAACAAAACACATGCTTCAAGATTATTAAACAGGTCAGCCCTATCCTTTCATGAAAGAAAACAATCTTTGTTAGTTGATCTCCTTGCAGGAAATCTACATCACAAATTTGCATACCCACAACAAATTCATATATAGTTTCATCAGTCTCATGACTGTCATCATTTAAACCCAAATTTTCATTTTCAATAATGGAAGAAATTTCACTCACACAATCTTGACTTTGTGAGCCCTGCAAACCTGTCTTAACTTGGGTTGTAACATGGTTTTTCAAGATTTGATCTATTTCATCTTCAGACAAAGGAGAACACTGAGTTTTATAGAGATCAACATTGGCTTGGTAATTTTCATTTTCAAGATTAGGAGTAGGCCTCTCTCTATTTTGATCCTAGTCTGTTTCATCCAAGGAGGAAACTACTAATTCTTGTTGGGAGGAAAAATCATAAAGGGATTCTAATATATCGTCTTGAATAAAATTTTCAGAAATCTCACAACATTTATCCATCATTGATAAGGAAAAATTGCAGCTTTGATAATCTTGAAAGAAAACTGAATGAAAATCCTTTAGAGAATATAAACTACCAGATGGTAGACTCTCATACCATTTCCTCGCCATTTCCTCCAAGGTAGCCATGAAAATATTCATCAAAAAATCTTCAGGGAACTTAGCCTTTAATATGTGAATATGAAAATGAAATTTGACCAAATGCAAACTAGCAACGTCTCCATCCTGACCTTTAAACTTTGGCAACCCTGTTTGCCAATCTATACAAGGAATTCGATTTGAAAAATTAGGAACATGAGCTCAATTCATAGGAGCATACCTTTGAGCAGTTGAATCCATCTTGAAAACAATTAGGACACTAAGAATTTCTTCAAACTACCGGTTTTTGAATAGTGGAGGCGCCATGAAAATTCTGAACCTTTGGATTCTTCGACACTGGAGTCGCCAAGTGAATGGTGCACAACCTCTCTTATTTCTGATCACTATTCACCATCAGCAATAAAATATGATCATTGTCATTTTTTCCCATGGAAGATATATCACTTCTTTCGTTCCCTGACAACGACGCCAAAAATGTTAGTCCCTTGCAATTTCCTAGGCAGAAAAGGAGATCGAGAAGGGTAACCAAAAACCACTTTGGCTCAGTATCTAGCCCTACTGAGCAAGAGAGGGATCTCCCAAAGTTTTTTATCAGTGAAATGAATTTAAAGCAAATAAGGCTTAGGCTAGATATGTATAATTGTTTGTGTGTTGGTGAAATTTAGAATTTAGGGTTTGTTGGACTACGGGTTTGGAGTCACAGATAGGTCTAGGTTGTAGGAATGTAGAAGAAAATATGGGAAGGAGCTAGATACCAGAAGACAATGGTGTATCTGGAAGATTACCAATGTAGTATAGAAGAGAAAGTTGAGAAGAGACTAATGAGCATAAGTAAACATGAGTTCATTAGATTTTAGAAGACATACACATAACTATGAAAGCCATATAAACATAGCTTGAGATCAAGAATTCTTTATATTTCATTGTAAGGAATCCATAGAAAGAATAGATATAATGTAGATAAATATGTTTTAACCATTAGAAAATAAATAAAAATAAGAACAAACACCATGAACTCACTAGGCTAGAGTTCCTTAAATAGTTGCAACTATCTCTGTATTAGCTGAGAAGATCATTACATGAAAACCTCCTCCACAAAAAGTCCAAGCCTTCTCTTTGAAAAGAAATGATACATATAGAATCCATTATACTACTTCCTCACCTTTAGGAGTCGAATTCCTAGGTGGTGTAACTAACTCCAAGATTCTCTCAACCAACAAGTGAGAGTGAGAAGGTGAAACTCAAACACTTCTTGGAGAGTTTGTTTAGGAGTTTGCTACCTTAATGAGGCCTATTAAACATAAAAACAATCTATAATGTACATTTATTCATTCCTACATCACCTAGCCTCGAAACAAGTGCCATTACATAAAGAGTTTTGACTTTGACCAAGTCAAACTGAAAGCTAGAAAATTTACAGAGTGAAATTTACAATTAAAAACACGGGAAATTGCAAAAGCACAACGCTGACTTTGAGCTCACTCTAAGGTGCCTTCCTGAGGTCCAAATGAAGATCTCAGAAAACGATCAACTATGTTTTCAAGTCTAGTGTCCAGAACACCTTTAATTTTTTGAAAATTACCCATGGGAAGGCCTTCAAAAATCCGTTCTCCCAAGGTCACTCTAGGAATGCAACACCTATCAAAAAAGGGTCCAAAAAGCTAGTTTTTAGCCACTTTTTTCCACTTTTCTCAAAATCTAAGCCTCCTCTGGAACATATGAGGAAATGGGTTTTTATAGGATGGAAAGACATTTCCAAAAATGTAAATTTTTCCTAAAATGGATTCCTAAGGAAAAAGTGCAGCGCCTTAAACTACTGATTTTCTTAATTAGGCATCAAAATTTGCAAAAAAACAAAACTGATCATAATTTCCTCAAAACTAGCCAAGAGCTATAAAATAAGGCATTTTAAGCCCTCATATATGCTTAAACAAGTATCTCCAATTTTCCTTCATCTTTTTGGTCCTTTTGCGCTTCTTTGAGCTTGTTCTCCAACTGCTTGACCTTGACGTTACAGATCATGTTTTGAGCCTGGTAATGCTGCACCATGTGCCTTAGCAGTTGATTGTCTCTATTCAATTTCTATAGAAGCTTCTCCAAGTGGTCATTTACCCTGTTGAGCTAGTACTCCTTGTCTTGACTGACCTCTAAAGTGATTCCATCTTCTAGGTCTAGCTCTTCATTCAACAAAATGTGTTCTTCTTCTTCTTGTGATGCCTTCTTAAGCCCTTTTGTTCTTGGCCTTTTTCTCTTACCCTTCCCTTGTGCTCCTTCAGGCTCATTTTGTCCATGACTTCTTTTCCCTTGCTAACTTTCTACAATAATTTGGTTTTCTCTTTCTCCATTATTAGTTGTTTTTCTTTCAATTGACTATTTTCTTTTTCTATGAATGAGATGATGTACCTGACTCTTGCCATGTTAACTATGAGTTCCTTGATCTAATAGTCTTTGTCTTTTATCATCTGCTACATGCTTGAAATTTCATTCTCTGGATCTAAGTCAACCAACTCAAATTCATGCTCAACCATGTCCTTATCCCGCACTGCCGATCCCTGTTTTGCTGATGTAGAAGGCTTGGCCCCTTTCTCACCATGAGAAGCAAACACAAGCCTCTTTCCTCTCTTGTACACCCTAGTCACCTTAGTTTTAGGTGCTTTAGGAACCTCTTCTGATTTTTTTGATAACCCTACTTCCATAGGTTGTGCTGATGTGTCTTGGTGATGGCTTGGTGAACTAATCTCATTTCATTTTTGAAACCCTAAATGATAGGAAAAGGGAAAAAACAGTGAGGGATGAGTGAAAAATGAAATGATGGGTAGGTGGAGTGGAAAAAATGGAAAGGAAAATTCTAGGAGGTGGATATGGACAGTCAAAAACTTATGAAAATGAAATAAGGTGGAATGAAGGAAAGGAGTATTTGTAAAAAATGCAAAAGAAAGTTTTTAGGAAAACTGACCAAATTCTTTAGGAATGAGCTAGGGTTTCACTTTTAGTGAAGTAAATTAATGTTTTGAGGTTGGTTCAGTGGTTCATATAGCATATTAAACATGTTTATAGGTGTAGGAGGATATTTTACATGTTTAAAATATGAAAACTAGACTAGCCATCATCAACCCTATCATCATTTCATGGCAAATTCACTAAAAACCCTAAATGAAGACATCTTTGGCTTGAATTCATCTTGCAAAATAAAAATGTGAGTAAGATGGTGTACTTACTTTTGTATGAGCTTAGGATTTCAAGAAAACATGTGAGAAAGCTTAAAAATTCAATTTCGGTGAGTTTCAGGCAAATTTGAGGTACTCTGGCCCAAGCGCAGGACAGTCTTCCTGAGCGCAGTGCCCAAGTGCAACGCAGTGTTCCTGAGCGTAGCACCATCTTCTAAAACGATTTTGGAGGCCTTATACTACTCCACATTGAGAACTTTATAGTGCTTTTGGAAATCTCTTGAAATCAGCTATAAGATGGACTCCTTAGGCATGTAATTTGGACACTCCATCAGGGAGAAAAATCAATTTGCCCAAGGTCACTCCAAAACCCCAGGGTGTCTCTGACAAAAGGCGTAGCACCAACTTGCAGAGCACTTTTGGATGCCTTCCGCTAATCCAAATCACGATTTGAAGGTACCATTGGAAATATTAGGAGGTCTTATACACATTAACTCCTTAATCACTACCAACACCTACTCCAAACCCTTGAACAACTGTCTTGAAGTCAAGCTATCCAGAAGTGCAACAAATCTCCCGTAACAAGTGTAGTTTGGGAATTTATTTCAAATCATAATACCTGTGGATAAAGTTAAGGAGTTTTTTATTCCTTGGCCTATCATTGACAAAAACCTATTTCACTTTTGTAAAATTCTTCTCCATTTGGTCAGAAACATATTTTTAAGAAAAATTTCCCTATGAGGAGTGATGAGATGAGGTAGTGTACTACATCATTGTATTATTTGAAATAAAACATTACATTTACCTTTATTTTTCTTTCCCTAAGCTACTAACTCCCTTTACCCATTGAATTACATGATGGACATGTTTTGTTTTGACATATGGTATCATGAGGACACATGGAGTGAAACACTAGACCATGACCTAAAATGAGGAATTTAACCATTTCATGACCCAAGACACTTAAATGAAGATATGGTACCTTTAAGAAGACAATGACCATGATGAGTGATGATAAGTGAAGGGAGAAACAATGACCTAGACATAACAACCAGTGACCAAATTTTTATTTGAAGATTCACTGAAATGAAAAAAAAATTACTTGACACCCTACCAACACCTTGTAAGAGCATATTTGATCATGGTGATAGGCCGAACTAGCTAACACTAACACAAACCATGAAAGAGTAGTAAAAACGATAACCATGTAACCATGAGATAAGACGCACATAAATTAGGCTTTAGGTTAGGGAAGAACCCAAAAGGGTAAAACGCAAGAATTATTCCTTATGAGAGAGAGGAAGAGTTCATAGTTTATCAATACATCAAAAACATCATCAAGAGAATAGTCAAACCAATATCCAAGACCAAAATGAAATCCCAAACCCTCCTTCTAAAATTGCAGCCCTCCATTTCAGACTTCCTTCTTTGTTGGATCAGAGATAAGATAGACCAAGTCAATGTGTGCAAATTATTGAGGAAGGATTATTTATATAGTGATCAAAGGAGGGTCAAATGGGTGCCTCTTAAGGGCCAAACCTACCTAAACAAAAGGATGGATGAATAAAATATTTTAGAAGGGAAAATATAAATTTTATTTTTCCAATTTCTTCACATGTTGAAAATACCGACCCTGTCTACCATAATTTCCAACAAATAATTAGCTCTAATGGCTTGACAAAGCTTTTGAAGAAGCAACAATGAGGGGTGATTGCACAATTATTCTCACTAGATGTTTAAACATCTAGTTTATCCATTTCTTAATATATTCAAAGAGTCCTTAACAATCATTCCAAGGTATTTGAGACTCTCAAAGGTCTCCCACCTATTCATGATCATGATCATGCTATTCAATTGATTATAGGAAGTGTATCTCCAAACACCAGACCTTACAAATATCCCTATGCCTAGAAGAGTGAAACTGAACAGATGGTTGTAGAAATGCTAGAGGCAGGTATAACTCAACCTATCCAAAGTTCTTTCTCTTCTCTCCAGTAGTATTGGTGCACAAAAAGGATGGATCATGCCATATGTTTCTGAATTATAGAAAGCTCAACAAGGTCAATATTAAAGATAAATTTCCCATTCTTTTCATTGATGAGTTGGTAGATGAACTTCATGGAGAAATTTACTTCACCAAGTTGGATCTTCGTTCAAGACATCATCAAATTAGAATGAAAACCCAAGACATTTTTAAAACAACATTCATAACTCATGAAAGCCATTATGAATTTGTTTTCATGCCTTTTGTCCTTACTAACTCACCTTCCACATTTCAAGGTTTGATAAATTCCACTTTAAAGCCCTCAGAAAATTTGTGTTAATATTTTTGATGATATAATAATCTACAACAAGTCTTGGAAAGATCATGTTCAACATGTTTACAAGGTTCTCAAACTATTGGAGGAGAAACAATTGTATGAAAAACCCTCCTAATGTTCCTTTGAGGTACAGGAAGTGGAATATTTGGGTTATATTGTATCTCATGAGGGTGATAAGGTAGACCCTAACAAAAATAAATCCATAAAGGAATGGAAAATATCCACAACCTTAAGACATATTTGAGGATTCCTCAGGTTGATATGCTATTATCGCAAGTTTTTTAAGAATTATGGGAAAATAACAACACCTCTAACAACATTTCTAAATAAAGATGCATTTGTTTGGACTCTAGAAGCAACTTAGGCATTTGCACATATTAAAGAGGCAATTTGTCGAGCTCTGGTCTTAGATACACCAGACTTCAAAAAAACCTTTATTATGGAATGTGATGCCTTAGGAAGTGGCATTGGCATTGTTTTAATGCAAGAAGGAAGACCCATTACTTTTGAAAGTCGTCTAATGAAGGGAAAGTATTTAAACAAACCTATTTATGAGAAGTAAATGTTGGCAATACTACACACCCTAAAGAAATGATGCCCTATCCTAATGGAAATACAGTTATGGGTAAAACTAGATAATGATAATCTTAAATAATTCTTGGAAAAAATATTATCTTTAAAAGAGAATAAAAAATGGGTCAAAAATATGTTAGGTTATGACTTTGAAATCGTCTACAAAAAAGGGAAGAAAAATGTTGTTGTAAATGCACTATTAAGAATGTATGAGAATATGGAGGAATTTCTCTATGCCATCTCTATTATCCAACTTGATTGGATTAGTGAAGTGAGGGAGGAATTGAAAATCATAAAATAAGTGTGGATACTCATTCAAACGTTACAACAAGATCTAAGTGCATCAGATGCATTTATCTAGTAAAATGATTCATTATGGTGCAAAGATCGCTTCTAGCTATGTAAGAAATCCACAATCAAATAAAATGTTCTTTTGGAATTACACACCTATGGTATAGGATGGAACTCAAGATTTTTAAAAACTTATGACAAGGCCAGGAAGGGATTTTATCTGGGATGGCCTTAATTTAGATATTCAAAATTTTGTGGCAAAATGTTTGGTTTTCCAACAAAATAAAGTTGGGATGATTAATAACCTAGGTATTTTGTAACCATTAGCCATTCTAAGTCAAAGTTGGGAGGAGGTCACAAGTCTACCCAAGTCTAAAGGAAAGCATTTCATTATGGTGGTAGTTGATAAAATTACCAACTATGCAGACTTTTGTGCACTATCTCATCATTTCAAAGCTAGTACAATCATTATTGCATTTGTGAAAACAATTCAAAAGCTACATGGAAACCCATTTTCACTAGAAAATTTTGGAAATAACTATTTTCTTGTCTAGGTACTTAATTAGCTCATAGCTTATCTTATCACCCTCAATCTGAAGGGCAAACTGACATATTGAAAAAAAATTTAGAAGGATATTTTGGTTGCTTTGTATTTTATAAAAAAGCACATCAGTTCAAGTGCTTACCTCTGTTAGAACGACAGTATAACACTTCCTTCCATGTTGTAGTAAAAATAACTCCATTTATGGCACTTTATGGATATCATCCACTCTCCATCACATCGTCTTTAAGAAACAATTATAAGGTTTAAGTAGTGGAAGATCGCATTGAGCATAAACAATAAGTTCTCCAACTCTTAAAGGATAACCTTAATTTGGCACAAAATTGAATGAAGCAACAAGAATATCAACATCACAGTGAAAGACATTTTGATGTGGGCGATTGAGTATTTTTACGACTACAACCATACAAACAAATTTCCCTAAAGAAAGTTAAGAAGGATAATAAATTATCACCCAAGTACTATGGCCCTTACAAGTTACTGCAAAAGATTGGTACTATGGCATACAAATTAGAGTTGTATGCATCTTTGTGAGTACACCCAGTTACGTCATTAAGTGGAACATTTTACCTGCTGAAGATTCAACATGGGAGGATGACTATTTTACACAAAAGAAGCATCCATAACTACTCAAGTGTTGAGGGCAACACTTTTTTTAAGGACATGGGCATGTTAGGTCCGTATAATACTAGTTTAGCCCCATATTGTTATTGTTGTGCCACATAGAATCCCACTATTATTATTTTTGTTCCCTTACTCTATTATTGTTATGTAGGTCCTAAATATATTTTTACCCTTTAGACTCCTCTATATATAACAAGGAGGTTTTTCCATTTGAATCATCCAATAATTGTTCATTTATGTGATGTAGAGGGAGGTTTCCCCCTCAAAGTGGCTTATTATTTGGTCATTGATCTATATTTTCTAATGTTTATGTGTTATTTTTTATTTGGATACATAACATGTTTATTTCTCTTTCTCCATAAACAAGTATTAAGAGTATGTGGTTGGGACATGGTTTCTAGTGATATCTCGAGTTCATAGGTGGTGTGTTATTTATAGTTTAGAGTGGGTCATGCCTCCACTTTATATCCCTAGTATTGAACTTTGGGTATGGAGGACAATAAATCACGTGAATTCATAGAATCTAGTTGTTGGGGCACTATATGAAGGGGAGAAGCTAAGGATACACCCAATAAACATATCATGCCTCTCTCACTACATACATTCAAAAAGGGATGAATTAAAAGCTTAAAAATGATTCATTCAAATAAACCAAAAATATATCCAATGAAAAATTTAAAATTCAATGGAATTCATGATGCAAATATGCCTCCATATCTCTAAAAAAAAAAAATATCATATTTTAATTTCAAGATTGTGTCTTAGACTCTAACTTCTCAAGGTCTTGAGACGCCAAAGTCTTTTGGGATGTTGACTTTTATTAGTTTACTAATACTTTTGTAACTATCTCTTTAGACAGCTAGGAGTAGTGTTATATGGGAATAGTGTCCATACGGATGCTGCTATTCCCACTAAGATGGGTGGCTATCTTAGAAACAAACAATCAAAGTCTACTATTGATTCCTTTTATGAAAATAGATGAGAGGAGAATCAAGAGGGCCAACCTGAGACTTGCGCTCGATTCCCTCTCCTTCTTGATAGAGTTTTGTTGCTTGCTCTTTGTCTGCTCAGCTTTAAAAGGACCTGTAGAATCACAACAACACACTACTATGCAAGAAACAAGGTTCTAAATTCATAAATAATGTAGGATCAGATGTACATTAACCATATACAAGCATATATAAACAAGTACACCAGGATATGGAAGGAAAAAAGAATAGCTTTATTCAGATAAAAAGTAGCAAGAGGATTACAACCATGAGCAGCTCTGACCCAGCATCATCCTCTAGCTAAGAAGCCTTTCTTTCACCTCAAGCAAAGCAAAATCACCCAACACTTTGAATGTACACCAGAATACCAACAACACTTCTCTATAGATTACAAAATTCTCGCCTCTCGATCTCTGTGATGAGGGATCCATATATAGATGATTACAGAGAGGTGATTCATCTTTTGGGATATTGATTAGTGTCTTCTCTCTGATAGTTCCTGCTTCCACTTGGAGAATGAAGATCTCTTACTCATCCCTGGTCGAAAATGGAGTGGCAAGTGTCAGAGGGGAAGCTTCTGGAAGATTCCACGATCTTCCACCTCGCATTTTGGTCCCTGCCATTTGTCCATTCCCAACCATCGCACCCTACAGAGGAGAAAAATAGTATGCATCGCACCCTGTACATTAGGAAGATGATATGCATCGCACCCTCTGCATGGAGTTTTCAGTATGGTCCAGTTTTGACCATTTATGAGCAGTTTTCAGTGGAGAACTTCTGGGGGATGATGTAATCAGTTGACCTTGTTCCTTTAGGCAGTGAAGCAACCCTTTTAGGGACTTAAGAGCCCTCAGTTTATGGACATTTGTGATTGGGGTTAAAGTGCCCAAAAATGTCTATAACAAGTAGCATGAAGACAAAGCATTAGACAAATTCGAAGCCTAGGAGTCAAATTCATAGTGCCATGCAAGTTTATTTTTGGGCTTAGTTATAAGGTTTCTAATTAGGTAAAGAGGAAGAAAAAATGAAGGTGATGAAAACTTCTAATATTTAGGGTACCAAATCCAAGCCAATAATAATTCAGGGTGAACGATGACGGAATAAGCTAAGACGATACAAAGGGACCAAGACTTACTCTCGTCAAGGCCCTTTTAAACATACTCCACCTTGATCTTTTTTTTAGTTAGACATGCTATGCTTTTAGATATTTTCCTATCATATTTTTTGTTTTAATTTGATGAACTTATGGTGCTAAATTTCTATATTTATGAAGGATTCTATATGGCTAGTTTAGAATATCTGATAAAGAGTTTCAGGAGCACTCCAAGGCTTGGATTTATTTTTGGTAGAACTTCGATAGCCATGTATAACCTTTTTTGTATTATATTGATATAGGACTATAACAACATACAAAAATGTGGGGTTTCGGGGGAGGGGGGTGTGGTGGGAGGGAAAATTACTACATAGATAAAAAATGGAAATTTTGTACCATTTTGCAAATTCCAAAATGAACCAAATTCATGAGTGAAAAAAAGAACTCAATGAATTTGGAAACATGGTAGCACTACCAATAAAGTGGTCATATAGAATGGCGAGCACTACTACTTGTATATTTGGTAGAATCAAATAACATGAAAAGTGACATTATGGTTTAGTGTATTATTTTAACCCTAACACTTGATAGTAAGACACATCAATGTTCCCCTAGAAGCGAGGGGGACACTATTCACTTTTTTTTTTAGAATAGTGCTTTATTTAATAAGGTGCACATGTGCATGCCTAAGTTAGTAATCACGTTAATTGGTGTTTTTATTTTTACTATTATTATCATTCTTATTATTTTCAATAATAAAAACCTATATTTTATAATAAAATGTCTACACTTTGATGATTCTTACAAATAGACACATAGGTGTGCTAAATTGTATATTCGTGCTTGATAAGTTCATTGATCTAAGGCCCAATAGAGACCTTTTACGACAAAATTCAATGAACAATTGGTATTTCATGTATTAATAAACAAAGATCTTCTCAATTTTCTTCCCTTATATGGCCACCTTGTTGCCAATTCTACATACTTGACTAACTGAGCTTTAAGTTATGAAAACATTCTTTTATTATGAATGGATATTGCTACATATAGATCCTTAAGTTGGCACACTCTTCACTAAACTTGATGAAGATGTGTAATTTCACAATGAGAAAAATGGTTGGTTTGATGATGTTCTTGCATGCTTGAGGAATGATCAAAACAAAGTAAATAGAAAATGAAGCTCATCCAGTAAATTGGTAGTAGTTCAAGTCGATACAAATGATAGAGATTGAACTATATTTAAAATTCCATGTCTCGTTGAAGAAAAAGGTAAACAAAACCAAAATATTACTAATATAACATAGAAATGACTCCAAGAAACATTGAAAAAGGCCACAAAAATCCCACCTTTAGTGATAAAAGTCATCATGTTAATCGTTAAGACTAGCCTCGCATGCTAATTCTAATGTTCATATCAAATTTTTAATGGGATATTATCACATAACTAGTCCCCTCTAAGACTCTCTAAGGGTATGGGGTACACATGCCCAATCCCTAAGGACATTTTAATGAGGTAGGGTATCCAAATTTAACTATCTCAAAACTCCTTTTTCAGGCCACCATCTTCTTTTACTCGTTGAGAGATTCTTGACGGTATAAATTTCGTCTCATTTTGAGCTTGGATCACAATGTTATGGTTCTAAAAAAGTTTACCATTTTATATGCATGCTCGAATATCAAGAAATTAACACATGACTAACACATGGTGGTCTCTTGCCTCATGTCACCATTGTATAGTTTCATGCTTGTAAACCAAACACATAGGCTTCTAGGTCACATCTAGCCCTAAGCTTTTATTTATCCTTCCTTGTGATCCAATTCAAATTATTTTGGATTCCTATATGTCAAAATCATCTAACATCTATATCCTAGCAAGGGTGATTTGGTCAACAAGTTCAACATCTAAATATCTAGATTCGCAAATATACAGAACATTTGCTATCAATTTTGCCATGAAAGGTCCATTTATTTAGAAGGAAGGATTTTGGATTCCCATGTGCACAACACCATCCACAATGGAATTCCACCTCAATTGTCCACTTTAGAATTCTATACCTATGTATGCGATCTCAACATGCCACATCAGCTTCACTTATCATTATGTCATGCCAACATGCCATGTATTTTTCCATGTCATTCCTCTACTCAAGTTCCCTTCACACCCCATTGAGCTTTAAGCCTCCACATAATTAAAGGTGTTTTCTTAATTTTCTTGCACAACATAAAGGATCCCATTTATTGCTTCATTAGTTCCTTGGTGGCCGCCTCTCTTAGTGTTTCATTTCCCTACCTAGGAAGCACCTAGACACAAATCTACAAAGTATCTTAGATTTGGTGTACTTTCACTTTCTTTAGTCCAAAACTAAATAAAATTATGCCTTTTTGTGCTACCATCACCCAACAACAACTTTGGAACTTGTTTCCAACTAGACTTGGTCTTTAGACCCATTCTTGTGCAACCTAATTTTTTGCATATGAAAACCCTTGCTTCCTACTCTCTCTAAATGTAAGAATACCTATAGTTCCCTACACATGGGAGCATTATTATCTTCTACACATGAGAACATTTTCTCAGTTCTCTTCTACTTGAGAGAAACATATGCTCTTCCCTCATGTATGCTCAAAAGGTCGGGGATTAATTGTCTCCCAATCCTATTGGTTTTCTTCCCCATTCAATTTTATGCTAGACTTCCAATTTTGTGGTCAGATCAAAACCTTCAAATTAATCCTCCAAAAGTCTCTACATTTACTTTTCCCATAGGTTTGGATGAAATAGTTAGGCACATGCCAATTACTTCCATAATTATGGTAAATGGTAGTTCAATTACCAAACCCTTCCCATTAACTATTTTCTTGGGAATTTTTCCAGCTTGGAGTCTCTAAATATTTAGCTCTATTAATCAATTTATTGGGAAATATTGTTTCCATAGTTAAGTTTGCAACCATATCCCCCTAACCGGCTTCCACCTCTCATTTATTTTTATGGTCCATATCAAGGCTCCACTTCTTTCATCAATTGTTTTGCATTTTACTTTAAAAATACAATAACAAATTTTCTAAATCTTTTAACCCTTTTACACTTACATATCCACACAATCCATTAACATAATTAATTCCAATGCTAATTGACAATTAAAATAGGAGGGTTAAAGAGAACCAGGGAAGGGTCCCTCCATTTTTACTCAACATTTCATGATTTAACAAAATTCTTTTTATTTGCCATAAAATCTATTTGATCATTTAAATATCTAATAAATCATTAATATTATTAATTGTTTTAAATTAACATTATTATTACTATTCTATTCTTTTATAAGGAATATAATATTATTAATTGTTTTAAATTAACATTAGTATTACTATTCTATTCTTTTATAAAATATTCCTTATAGTTCAAAAAGAACCCAATCCAATTATGAAAATTGTCTATCTATATTTAAACAAGATAGGGAAAATAATATTCCCTTCCTTTTTAACTTTTATATATATACATATATTTCCATAATTTTTTCCAATTATAAATATATTTATAAACTTATAAAACTAATTAATTAACGACTTAAATATTATTTATATTTTTTTGTTAATTTAATATTAAAGTTCCTACATTTCAAACCACTTGTTAATATTATAATTCCTACCTTCAGAGGGAAATTATATATATATAACAAATTGAATACATTACTCATCACTCATGCTTTTAATTTGCACAAGTATCATGTTATTATATAATAAAATAAATAAAAGAAAAACCTAAACTAATTTTAAAAAACAAAGAACATTGAAATGGGAACTTATAATATCTCAACAAGGCATACGAAGGCTTTGGTAAGTACTTTATTCCAAATAAATACGACTTTGCATATTATAAAGGTAACAAAGTGTCATTATTATTGCATATTATAAAGGTGGAGGTGACACACTGTCATTCGTATGGACACATCGGTCTCTTATGTTTTCAAATTAAACTATTTATCAATAATAAAATTATTAAAATAAGATTTAAAAAATAAAAAATTTCTTTATCTTTATAAGAGAAGATTTGTGAAACTAAAATGTCGAAACGTTATCAGTCCGATTACACATGAGAGTACCCACGTCAATTGAAATGACCATGCAAAATTATGATGGAGATGCCTTGAAAATAAAAATAAAGAAGGGTGGAAAGTTCAAGAAGCTAAGTAAATAATGTTTATTTTTTCCTAGGTTATGCTTATTCTAGGTTAGGGTTTAAGATTTCAAATTTATATATATATATAATAGGAGGATGATATATATTAAAAAAATTATATATTTATTTTTTAAAGAGAAAAAGGAAACATTCAAAGTCTTAATATTGCTAAGACCTAGTTTGATTACAATATCATTTTGTAAACAAAAACTTATAAAAATAGGTTAACTATGTTAGAGTTTGGCATATATCTATATGAGAAGACAAAAAAGATTACTAATGTTGCAAACAAAAAAACCAGTGACTCATAACAACTATTAGGTAGAATCTCCAAGCATGTGCACTAGTTGGTCACTACCTCATTCGAGGAGAAGGAGATGTTTACTGATCTCCTGGCTAGAATTCATCTCCTAGCTAGAATTGTTAGCATTCTATCTATACTATCAAATTTTTCTTGTAGCTTTGCCAATCTAATAGAATTATCCTCTCATGTTGTCTGCAATATTCAAATGACATTTAACCTTGTGTTTGCATTGTGCCATAGAAGTGCATACAAAGCTCTTGACAACTGTGAGCAGGTATTATAACAAAGTTGGGAACATGTGCTCTTGGACATCTTCATTGGGGGATTTATATTCAAAAATATAATTTAAATGAAAAAATATAATTTCATACAAAATAACAAAAAATTATTAAAAAAATGCAAAGTTTAAAAACTCTTTTAAGTTTTTGTTCTTTGTGGTATATTTTTTGACCAATTTTACATATCCTGTCAGACCAGGCAGTAACTCCTCAAGCAAAATTGATTCGTGTTTTTTATTCCTTGAGGTAGATCTTCATTATATACCTGAGGGAGAGACTGTTCACTTCATCTCCCGATGATTGTTCATATTACTTATTTATTTATTTACATTATATTCACCCAATCCTATGATTAAGGTTCAACATTCTCCACCTTAATCTGAAGGGATGTTGGTGAGTCCAAGCATCATTCTGAATCGTTCAAGCTTTTCTCTTCCAAGCACTTTGGTGAAGATGTCTGCAATTTGCTCATTAGTGGAACAATGACGGAGATGGATTATTTTGGCCTCAACATGATGTCGATCATAGAACTTTGGGTTCTTGGCCAACTTTATTGCAAAGGTATTGTCAATCATGAGTGGAGTTGATTGTACTTGTTTTACCTGCAAATCTTCGAGAATTTTCCCGAGTCACACAATTTCTTTTGTTGCTTAAGTTGCTGCCACATATTCTACTTCTATTGTGGAATCTGTTGGAACTAATTGTTTGCGTGATCTCCAGGAGACAGCTCCTGATCCAAGACTCATAGCATATCCTGAAGTAGATACCCCAATTTCTTTGTCTCCATCGAAGTCTGAATCAAGAGTATCCAATCAACTAAAGTCATCCACCTGTATACTTGATTCCAAAGTCTTGAGTTCCCTTCAAGTACCTTAGAACTCTTTTTGCAGCAGACCAATGTCCCTCACAAGGCTTTTGCATAAACCTGGAGAGGATTCCAACAACAAACGAAACTTCTGGTCTAGTAGTATAGGTAGTTGAACTTCCTACAAGTTTCTATACTTTGTTGCATCCTCAAAATTATTTTCTCTTCAATAGATGTGAGCTTTAAGTTTTGTTCCATTGGAGTAGTAAGAGGATTGCATTCTGTCATACCAAACCTGTTCAATAGATCTCCAATGCATTTCTTTTGAGAAATAAATATGGACTTCGGATGTTGGGTTACTTCAATACCAAGATAGTAATGAACATAGCCCAAATCAGTCATTTCAAAGCTTTTCCCAAATTCCTTCTTTATGGATGCAATGTAGCTTTCACTGTTCCCTGTCATTAAAATATCATCTACATATACCATAAGATATACAACTGTTTTGCCAACTTTCTTGACAAATAAAGTTGCATCATCAAGATCATAATGTTTGAAATTGAGTTTCAGAAGATGCTCAGTTAGTTTTCATACCAGGCTCGTGGTGCTTGTTTGAGGCCATACAAGGACTTCACAAGTTTGCATACTTTATGTTCATGTCCTTTCACAGAAAATCCTTTAGGCTAGGACATAAAAACATTCTCTTTTAGATCTCCATTCAAGAAAGTAGTTTTTACATCCATTTGATGGACTTTCCAACCGTTCTAAGTTGCTAGGGCAAAGAGTGTTCGGATGGTAGCCCATTTTTCTCTAGGGGAAAAAGTCTCCTCATAATCAACCCCTTCCTTCTGTGCAAAACCTTTTGCCACAAGCCTAGCTTTGTGCTTGTCAAGTGAGCCATCAGCTTTA
>APFE031565459.1:0-28420 GCA_000404065.3 Pinus taeda
ATTGATGGTCGAGGCATCTTTCTTTCACCTACCTGGGTGCTTGAAACACTTCTCTTTAATCAATTTGTTGTAAATTGGCACATCTTTGATGCCCTGGAGAAGTGGAATTTTCACACACAACTGCTTAAGTTCTCCCAGAAGCTAGTCCTCCTCTGGGTTGGGCTGTGTGTTAACTGTGAGTCGCTCAGGAAAGGGTGGAATGGCTTGGGGTTCACTCTCCTGTTTCTCTTCCTCCTCCTCTAAGGGAGGAGGTTGGCATTCTGGAATGACTTTCCCAGATTGCAGGTTGATCTCCTAGATCTCCACAGCATAGGTAGGGCATGATGTCTCCCCAGTATATACCTGTTGGGCCTGTCTGTTGTTGGGGTTCAGGTTTGGTTGAGTAGGCATCTGGGGTTGTCTTGGAGGACGAGGAGGTAATGGTTGGGATTGAGTTGGTGGTGGAGGTAGAATGGTGGGAGGAGTGGTGTATTGGGGCCTCCACCCCTGTTGAGGTGCATTCCACTGAGGTTGTGGCTGGGCATGAGAGTGAAACGAGTGAGAGTGAGGTTGAGATTGGTATGGAGATGGATAAGACCATGGAGGAGGTGCGGACCAGGAAGGATGAGCAGGGGGACCCCAAGAAGGAATATGGGCAGGTTGGTTGGGGTGGTAGTAAGCTTGGGATGACCCTTGCATTCCCTGCTGATAAGGTCTGGGTCCATGAGGCCTCCTTTGATTGAGGAAGTAGAGAGGTTCAATAGCCACCTCAGTCCCTAGGTACATGGCTTTAAATCCAGGAAAGGTAGGGCATTGGTTTGTGGGATTGTCTTCCTCACACATGAAACATACCTCTACTGAGTGTAATGGGCACTCATTCTTGGGGTGCTTCCTTGTGCATCTAGGACAAAAAATGGCCAAGGCCCTCTCAGCCTCTTCCTGCTTCTGCTGAATTCGGAAGGTATCAAGTTACATGGAAATGGTCTGTCTCATTTCGCTCTTAAGATCTTCCATCTGGTTAGGAAACTCATGCTTGGAGAGAGAGGTGCTAGCTCAGAGATGACTTCCCCTACCTTTCTTTCAGGCCACCCTAGAATGGTTTCTAAACACGGTCTTTATGTCCTCATAAGGTAGCTGGTAGATATCTCCTCCAGCCAGCAGGTTAAGGGTGTTCAAAAGGTCTTCAGGGACTCCTCGGAGCAGAACCAACTTCAGAGATTCCAGGTCAAGTGTGCACTTGGCTCGTTTATAGCTGTGTTGGAACCTTTCCTCATAGTCTTCCAAATATTTGTCACTGCCCATGGTCATCCGAAAGATTTCCCCCTTAGTTTCCTTGGACGTACAGTAGTCTCTGTAGTTGGTGTTGAAGGCTTGTTGCATTTGAGACCAAGTGGTGATACTATTTCCAGGTAACCCCATGACCCAGCGTAATGCTACATCCTTGAGGGTAGAGGGAAAGAGTTTCAGCTTTTGCTCATCCTCAGCATAGTCATAAGTTCAACAAAGTACAACAAACTCAAACAAGCAGGTATCAGGGTCCTCAAAAGTCAGACCATGGAAATGAGGTAGTGCAGAGGGACTTATGTTTTTCATTTTCATGTCCCATTGGTCTCTCGAATGGGAAAGGCACCCTCTATTTTCTCATCTTCTCTTCTCCTGTTTTGGTTTTCAGCCATGGCTGCAGACAGAATGTTTTCTAACTCTTCTTCCGCTATAGGATCTTCCTATATCTCACGAGGTTCACGTATAGGTTCTTCTGTCTCACACTGTCACAGAGAAAGAAGAAAGTTGATCAGTGAAATGTGTCGGGGGTGTTGGTACAGAATTTTGCCGTCTTAATGCTCTGTTCCTTAACGAGGCATGATAATGGAAACGACTTTTTCTTGCTTTTTGTATTTTTTTAATTTTGTCACCTACAAACTAAAATAGGTTGAAACTTAAGCTAACTACTTATTGAAGGAAAATGCGGAATCGAAATGCTAATTATGCTTGCGAAATTTAATTATGCTTGTAGAATTGAAATATGCGGAATTTGAAGGCTAATCTAGGAAAGCAAGAAAAGTTCACTCTACTTTTGGGGCGGAAATGAAATGCAAATGAATGAAATAAACTAGACTTAAGCAATAATGTTTTTAGTAAGAAAATAGAAAATAGCCAACAAACCAATACTCTTTACGCTTGCCCGAACAGGTGCCAAAGATGGTGGGCTTTCCAATTTGCAGTGATAATGCTGACTCCTGACTCCTTTTTCACGTTTTTATAACGATTGTTTCGTAACAACTTTGGAATGACGGTCTGTATCACAAGTACTAGCTCTCGTCGGCTAGCTGTCACGTGGTCAGCTGGCTACAGTCCCGCTAAGGCTTTTAGCACTTCTACTAAGTTCTTAGAAGAGCTTGTAAATGATGGATGAAAGCTAACTCAAAGGGGAGCTAATCTACTTGCGGAAAGAAACTGAAAGCCAAAGAGGGAATGCAAACACTAGCAAACCCTAATTCTACCAGCTAGTTCTATTGATGCAACAATGAGAATACAAACTGCTGAATGAGATGCAATTGACTTCAAAAAGGGAAAATGCACATGTCTTAGACTACTTTTGTTCTAGAAGGTATCTTTTTGTATTTTCTTGATTAAGTGTCGATTTTCACATGCATATGCTTGAACTGTGCTTCACTGTGCAGGAGTGGATCAAGGAAGAGGAATGCTTGGAAATAGTTAGAGAGGCTCAGAGAGGGTCTAAGGAGTCCCTAACACTCTTCCCTAGAGTCTCACAAGGTTTGGCTCTCAGGAAACCTCACTTGTGAGCTTCTGCAGGAAGTCTGCACGTAATCCACACGAAACTTCAGAATTTCTACAGGAAACTTCAGAACTTCTACAAGATGTTTGGAAGTCGGATTTTAGGAGGTGGATGAGTGAGGGAAGGTGCATGGATGGATCTAGAGGTAGGATAGGGGTCTAAACATGGCCTAAGGACTGGTGGGTGGTTCGGTGGTTCGGTGTAGAAGGCTAACTTGGCTCGAAGATGGCTAAGGCGATGATGAGAAAAAAGGTAAGGTTTCGTAGACACAAAGGATAGAGGGGAAAAGGGAAGCTTAGCTATGAGACAGAACAGGAGGTGTAGATGATGCTTTGAGAGGATGGATGAAGGAAGAGGATGCCCTGCACGGTGGGCCTTGATCAATTCTACAAAAACCTGCAAATGATCAAATCCTAAACTAATCTATTATATCCATCAATCAACATAAATGAGCAACAAATTTATTTGGGAAGAAAACCTTGTACACCATCTATGTAAGGAAACATTTCAGATGTCCAAACCCATGACTAATCTCTACAGCTAAAACAAGCACACTAAAAGATTGCATAAACAGCAACCTAGTGTTTTTGTGAGGCAGCACTGTTTCGCTGATTTCAGCCCCAAATCCAATAAGGCCGAGGTGAATCCAGGAGTGTAGTTGTCTCTTTTCCTTGGATATCTTGCTGTTATTATCCTACCAAAACATCTAAACCAAAGTCATTCATAAACAGTGACCTATCCGAGCATCATAACGAAATCTACTTAACAGCAATGTGTTCAAATGCACAAAAGAGAAAAACAGTGATAGAAAAAGGGAAAAGCAATAATACAGAAAGGAGGTCCTAGGCTCTCAGGTTTGGCCCAACCCTCAGAGCTTTAGCTCCTATGAAAAACTCAGATTTGCTAGGAAACCAAACTGCTTCTCATTATCCAAAAGATTCATAACACTTAAGCCAAAAATGGCTACAAAGGAACAAAATAAAGCCATTGCAGCACTGAGGTGCAAAGTACACAATAGGTTCCAAAAGTCTTTTCACGAAGGCTGAGGCATCAACATTTATAGATAACAAGGGACGTAGCAGGCCTCCTCAATCTGTGGAACTGGTTGTCAAACTGCGAGTCAAACAGTCCCTTTCTAAATGTTGATTGGCTGCCTTCTAGATTCGGCTTGGTGGTGATTGGAACTCGGAGTTGAAGGTGAAAATCCCGAGGAAGGGTCATTAAATTCCGTAGGCATCCCTCCTTCAAGTCCTAACTTCAGGCTTGGCTGCATTATAGCTCATGATTGCTTTGACTTTGCTCCAATATATGTCAAAAACCTGAAATAGACACGTGTTAACCACCTAGGAAAAGTAACTTCCCCTATTCGTACCAAAGACACAAACATACTAAACATAATGCATAAACTATAGCAAATGACGGATTTGAACAAGGGCTGAACAATGAAAATGAGGCCAAATGAGCCCAAATTGTTACCAATTTTGGGGCTCATCAACATACTAGAGTGATAATGCATGAGGTATGGGCCAATTTTCAAACAATTTTCAAATAAATTAGGATATATAGGAAATCATGGCCATCTAATCTTTCTTGTAGTGTTTATGATAAATTGGTGGTAAGAAAATTCCCAATTCATTTCACTCGTTGTCAATGTTAGTTTCCCCCTTTCTATTTGTCTATTAAGTAGTCCTTACTCTTGCTTTTGGTATAACTTTCCTCTTTTATTAGTTAGCATTCTCCTTCAATTAGTCCTTTAAGCAACTTTCTTCTCTTGTCCTAGTTTATAATGCTCATAGATATTGGTTTTTTTGTGACCTTATATCTTTTCTTTAGGCTTCTCATCTCCCCTTTCATGTCCCATCTAGTCCCAACCTCTAAACTCATTTCCCTTAAACCTATAAGGCTATCTTTATAGCTATTTAAAATATAAGGCAATTTTTTGTTGGGCACCATGCCTAAACAACATTCCTATCTCAACATGGTGTTGCATACTACAAGAAAAATGGAGAAATAATGTACCTAGCAAATTGTAGACTCCTCTCCCAATCACTATAGTGCCAACATGAAAAATTGCATAATATAAAATTATTAAAACTAAGAGGGAAATCATGAGATAGAGAGGTTACCTCTTGGACATTGAGATAGACACCAAAATTGTTGATTGGGTCGCAAACATTGTACACAAAAGAGGGACATTATAATCTATATAATAATATATTATATATTATATAGTATATCTATATAATTATTATATAATATATAATTATAATATATATTTAGTATAATATATATATATATTATATATATGACACACATATTGGCACCTGAAGATGTTAATGGGACAAATATTGGTTGTACTTGATTAAATTAAGCTCACAATATGAATAATGAAAAGGTAATTGTAGCATATCAAGTCTCCTCTAATTATTCCACTAGACCCAAGATACTCAACAGGGAGAAAAAAATAATTAATCATTATGGATGAGCAAGACTCCACTAATATTGAATGGAATCCTTGATACACTCTCCATTTGCTCATTTTAATTTTTGATATTTCATTTGTTTGTCAATAGATGTTATGGAAGGTCACTTGTCTCAAGAGAATAACTTTTGATGCTTAAATAACTCTAGGCTTTTCATCGGCTTGGTTTTCCTCATAAAAGACTAGGGAAAACTTAGTATGCATTTTTCTTTGAATCTAGTAGTGTGATATTTTTCCTAAAAAACCAACAATCATTTATTGTACCATACATAAATTCATTCAAACATACTCGATAATCTTAAATATATTTTACTATGTTTGAAAACCTTACAAAAAACACCCAACCTACTAAATTATTCACAAAATAATCCACAATCCAAAAAATATTCCATAGGAATATAGTGAAACTCCATTGGTTCATGTAGAGCTTCTAATTATTCTTCAAAATACATCTCATGTATAATTTTCTATAATTTCTTCCATGATACAAAGACCTCTACATGATAAATTGTTGCCTTTATTTATTAAACTAACATGAGTAAAAATTAGTAAATCCAAAATAAGATAAAATTAACATAAATGTGAAGGTAACAAATGGAAAGTACTGAATTGTTGGTTACATGCTCTTCACCATGGGTGACACATTGTGGAAACAATTTATCACAATCATGAGTGTAAGGAAAGGAAAATATAGTGAGTTGCTTACATGTTCTCTACTAAGGGTGACAAATTGTGCAAACAATTTATCACAAGCATGTGTGTAAGAAAAGAAAAATTATGTTGATCTATTGGAATAGTGAGGGTTGCTTCCCTTTTTTAGCTTTTCTTAAGTGTTTAGTGTATTTTTCTCTTTTTTATCACTAGAAATTTCAATTTACTAGTTTTTTAGATTATAATGGCTAACAATTTATGTTAGTGGTTATACTCAACTATAGATATACCATTGATATAATCTTCTTATTTTTTGGTGGTTTATTTGGGTTAAGATGGATCTAAGTTGGTTTAATTGCCCCCTTTAAATGACTATTGGATTCTCAAGATAGTGGGTCAATACTATGGGCAGATGTTTTTTAATAAACTTATTTTTTATTTTTATTCTTTTTTTTTTCTTTTTGTAGTGAGTTACTATTTACAATACATTATATTATGTCAAGTTTTATTTTTATTTATTTTTATGGAAGTTTACTCTCTCAAAAGATTAAATGTTACATTACAATATAGGTTGAAAAAACGTCTCACCATAACAATTACTTTTTAATATAATATATATCATGTAATATCCCCTTTAGATTTTAAACAACTTTGTTATTCTCAAAAAAAAAATATTTGTCTATACTAAATTAAGTTAGTTAATAAGTAGACAAAATCAAAATATAATATTTTTTTTTCAAACTTCACAAAGTTATTCTTTAATTAAGTCAATTTTCATGTTTTATCATTCCAATAATATAAATCATATTAAAATGAATTAAAACTGAAAAAATTTAATTACAATTAAATATATATATATATATATATTATATATATATATGTGGAAGGGAAAAGCACTCATATGAAGTAAAAAAGTAAGAGTTGTTTTGGAAAAAATATTCTTCCACCATAATGTAAAATTGAGCAAAAGCTATTATATTGAAAAAAATAAAATTTATCCACCTAACTAATTAACTACCATTTAAATAGTAGAGACTACAACCACTTTGGATATTATAAGGGATATTTTATGTGGTAGTGCATTTGGTTACATAGTTATGTGCAAGGTTATATATGTATATTACTATAATTTTATTGTAATATTTAGTATTATTGTTCAAAGGTTTTAGGTTAAGATGATGTAATGTAATGTTTAACAATTTGATTTTGTCAAATTATATAAAAAATAAAAAAAAAATTAAGAGAAAAAAAATAATAATAATATTTTTATAAAAAAAAAATAGTCCATAGTATTGATCCCTGGTATTGATAACCCACAGTATTCTTCCCTGATTTGATAACCCAAAATACTTATGCATGGTATTGATCCCTGGTATTGATAACCCAAAATACTGATGCATGGTATTGATCCCTGATATTGATAACCCAAAATACTGATGCATAGTATTGATCCTTGGTATTGATAACCCAAAATACTGATGCATAGTATTGATATAAAATATAAACCCATCTCGATCTACGAAACCCCTAAAAGGGTTAGCCTTCTTATTATAAATAAGTGCATATTTCTGTAGTTTTTAAGCTAAACACGTTTTGTTTTATAAGTGACATAAACGTGAGGAAGTTCTGTGGTGCTTTCACTTTTCATTTCTAGGTGATCGCCTATCTCATCCATTTTGGTTTGGCCATCCATTTTAGTTTCATATTTCGATATGGAATGGCAACAGGCAAGAGACTCGGAAAGAGCGAGTAGAAATATAAGCGAGGATGATCCCAGAAGATCCAATCCAGAGGAACATTTATCTGATAGTCACATGGAAGAAGTAATTGGTGGTGAGACAGAAGAAGCTATTATATTGCAGGACGGATTGCCTCTTCTTCCTGAGAATGAGGTGGCTACACAAGAAGCTGTTCAGACAGTCACTCAAGATATTGATCTCAATGTGGGTAATCGAGAGCTAGTAATGATGCTATCCTCTCTTGCTGAACTCCTGCTACAAAGTACTCGTGAGATGCTTGAACCTACAACCAATCATAACAGAGCGCCTGGTCGAGGTCTTGTAGGGGAGGATCCATTGCCGCCTGTTCCTGAGAATACTGAGATAGCCGTCAATGATGACGAGACACAAGAAATCCAAGCAACTCATGTCTGGCAATGGAAGAACATGTGGAACATCAACTGATACCAGAAATAAGAGGTGGTAATCTGGAGTTAATAAGAAGGCTATGTGATCTTGTTGAAGTCCAGCGCCAGGCTAATCGTGTGATACACGCTCTTACTGAACGCCTCGCAACCCATCATAATAGTCACATTATGCCCCCTCCCGCATTGCCTACCATAAGGATTTCAGCAAATCAGCTAAATAATAATAACAGTATCAGGTCATGCTGCCCAGTCTGCCACTTCGATTACGAATTGGGTGAGGAGGCATCTCAACTGCGCTGCGGCGACGTCTACCATCCTCATTGCATTTCAGCGTGGCTGCGTTTTGGCAATACCTGTCCCGTTTGCCGATCTGGAATGCCCGCATAACGTGGAATTAATTTTCTGAATCGTTTTGAAGGGGTATTAATAAATATATATTTATTATTAGGTTGTTGCCATGGACCATATGCATATGCGTTTTTAACGTGAGGACTATAGTCTGTTCATACAGTTTTCAAGTATGTTATTGTGTTTCAATCACCTTTACATATCTAATGTCAAGTTTGGTGTATTTGTTTATACAATTTTCATTCATAAACACCTTTCTATTGTAATTTTGGAGATAATCAATTCCATTATGTGATGTGCAAGCGTAAATTGATCCATTCTATTATAATAAACAAGATCAAATGATTTTTGTATTTGTTGAAGTACAATGTTGTATTCTAATAAACAAGATCTATGTCGCAGATAGCATACCAGTTCAAATAGCCGAAATTATTTTCAAATGATTTTTGTATTTGTCTAAGTACAATGATGAAATCATAATCAGAGTAATTTTTTTATTTTTTAATGCTGAAATCATAAGGGGAGTAATATTTTATTTTTTAATAAATATATATGTGTCTATTGCTAAGAATGCAGTAACCTTCCATAATTAAAACAGTGGCACTTGCTTGGAAAGCATTAACTTTCTATTATAAAATCAAATCAGCTGTTGGATAACAATGAAAGTGAAAGCCTAAATAGATCTGCTAATGATGAGAAATTGAAATTGTGCATTGCTTTCCTTTTACTCATATAATTGTCAGTTAAATTCGAGGATCCGTGGACAACTAGTGATAATAATATTCAGGACCAATTAATTAAAGTTATATCAAAAGCCTATCATGATTATATTTTCCCTTCCATAAATTTAGATTTAGAAATACAAGTTAATTAAAGGCTGACTCCTCTCATTTTACTTTCTGTGTTTCTTTTATATTCCACATCGTATTTGTGTTTCTTTCAGATTTCACATTAGTCACTAAATTTGTTGTTCATATCACTCACTAAATTTGTTGAAGTTTCCAGAAAATAAGATGGTTGTTGTCGTGTTGGAGAGCCCAATTTAGGCACGAAGGTTATCATTAATTTTTAATTATAAAAATGTTTTAAATTGGCATTATTTTTTAATTCTAGAATTTATTGGAAAAAATTATTAAATTCACACGGGCATCAACATTATAACATATCCATTATATTAAAAGATCCACACATCAAGCATCCATGCAAAGCACCATCTATACAGACTGCTGTTAGCTTGGCTCAAGCATTATGAAAGAGAAACATAAAGAATCAAATCATTTTTTGTGGCGTAGGTGCTACATCATGGGAGATAGAAACTACATCATCAACCAAGTGCTTTGTTCATGCCCTTTTAGATACAATAAGCAGGTGCTCTTTTCATGCCCCTTTAGATATAATAAGGGGTAGGTTCATGCTCTTTTAGACATAATAAAGGGTAGGTATAAATAGAAGTTGGAAGAAAGGAAATGTACAGAAAATAGAGGTTGGAAAAAAGGAAATGGACAGAAAGGAATAAGAAAATGTACAAAAGGTATCTGGAGCATATGAAGGAAGTTTAGATCTAGAGCATATGAAGGAAGTTTAGATCAGAAGGAGAAGGTGAAGCATAAACTGAAACTTGAGGCATAAATTGAAACCTGAAGGAAGTTTAGATCTGAAGGAGAGGCTGAGGCATAAACTAAAACCTGGAGTATATGAAGGACCTGGGGCATATGAAAGAAATAAGTTTTAGACCTCAAGGAAAGGGTGAGGCATAAACTGAAACAAGTGTCCAAGAAACTTGCTTTTCAAGAAACATTGATATGCATGCTCAGAAGTTGCATATTTAAGGTTTTTCTTATAGAAAGAAAGAAAGGAAAATTTGAGAAAAACAAGCTACTCCAAGTTGGTTTGCCATGGTGTTGATTTTTTACTTTTGAGTTGCAGTTATTGTTTCATGGGGCAAACCAAAACTCCTTTCATTTAAATCACTGTGAATGTAACATTGTGAATATACTTGAGTTAGCTTTTCATAACACATTTTATTAACAATATTGAAGTTAAAATTCCTTTCATTTAAATCACTGTGGATACAACATTGTGAATATGATTGAGTTGAATTTTGAAGTTGTGATTTTGACTCACTGTGGATGCAACATTGTGAATATGATTGGCTTGAATTTTGAAGAATGATTTTTTAGCTTTACATGTATTTCAATTGTTTTAAGCTTGTAAACATAAGCCTGGAATTATAGGAATTAAGCAAAGAACTAAATGGAATTAAGAAAAAAATTAAACAAAGAATTAAGCGAAGAATTAAATGAAAAATTAAGCAAAGAATTAAATAAAAAATTAAGCAAAGAATTAAACGAAAAATGTTAATTATTTAATAAAATATTTGAGACTAAACATGATTAAATTTTAGGCTAAAACAGAGATAGAATTTAATACTCCAATATTCTTGAAAATTAGAAAATTCAATACTGAACATTCAAAAGCAAAATGAATAAATTTTAGACCATTCAAAAGCAAATATGAATAAATTTTAGACCAAACAGAATTTTGAAAATTAAAAATTGAAAATGGAAGAGTAAGCATGAATGAATTTTAGAACAAAAAAAATGAAACAAAACTTATAATGCTTCAGTATTAATTTATAATGCTTCCATATTCATGAAAATTCAAAAGAAAATATTAAAATTTCAAGGGTAGACAAACCATCTCTTATTGCATCTTTTGTGGACAATATTCTATTATGAGTTTGTTCTATTCAGCCTGGAGGTTGATTCAACTTGATAAATGGTTTATGGAACAAGAACTTCTTTGACATCTCCTGCTTGGTGCTTCCCTGGAGAAAATGCATCTGCTAGTAGTGCTATTGAAACTGCCTAATTGGTGAGTTGCTAAGGTTTCTTTCTTCATTGACCTATGCGTACAATCCCAACATAACATTAGTATGCACTTACAATCCCAACATAACATTAGTAACTGAGTTCCCACATTTCTGGGTTGCCATGCTTAACATAGGGCCATAGAATGAACACTTAATAGAAAAGAATCAATCATTGCCTTTCCTGGGCACACACCACTAGCCTGCGAGTTGAAGAGATTGACTATTATCATGGTTCTTTATTCAATGGAAGCACTGGAAAGGGCATACAAACCACACCGAAAAGGGCGTAGAAACCAAAAACACACCGAAGAACAATGAGGAACAAAGTTATTTGATGTTCAAAACCAACAAAAATGACAAAAACTGTTCTATGGAGGCTATTATGGCTAATTAATTGTGGTTACTTCTATCATGAAGAATACAAAAAAGGGAAGTGCACTTGAATATTGAGTACCAAACATGTTGAACCCGGACCAAAAGCGAAGAGAGACCGAGTACGAGACCTCTTGATCCTAGACCAAAAGCGAAGAGAGGGAGCAAAAAATTGGATCTTGTGTTGTTTTAGTAGTTGTGGGAAGCCTAAGAGATGGCTACCATGCCATGAAGAGTGACAAATGGTTAACATGCCATGAAGAGTGACAAATGGTTAACATAGACACTTACACAACACTTTACCTGGCCTCAAATTAAAACATAGGAAAAGATAATGATACTTAGAAGCTGGTTTCAAAATAAAACTTAGAATGATGTTTTAAAGTTATTAAACTTACGATAATATTGTAAAATTATCATTGATAATAACTAAAATTTAGGATAATGTTGTAAAGTTAATACACTTCTCAGGGTAATCAAACATTGCTTTAAACGAAATATTTGAATCGTTTGATAAATAGCCTTAGTAATAGCCAAATGGCAATATCACACTGCTAAATTGTTTAAACTATGATAAGGAAAATTTACTTTGGTTATTAGATAAACATATTCAAACTTTGGATTTTAAAAACCTTGAGAGAAACACAAACTCAAATTTTGGTTTTTAAAAACCTTGGGATAAACGCAAACTCAATAAATTTCAGTTTTTATAAACTTTGGATAAACCCAAATTGATAAACTTCACTTTTAAAAACTTTGGTTAAAAAGCAAGTTCGATGTGTGAAATTAAACCTCAAAAACATTGGATAAAGGCAAAACTTCGTTTAAATGAAAGCTCGACATCTGCAATAAGACCCCCAAGTTGAATGGCCAATGAAACCATCAAAAAATTATTTAAATGATTTTAAAAATTCACTTTTTGATTAAAACTTTGGTTAAAGCATTAGATAGCAGTTACTGTTTAAAAAGTCAAATGAAATTAATTCATAGTCGCTTTGCTATATACCTGCTACTTTCGGCAGGTATAATAATAAGATAAATTTATAATTATTTTTAGAAATTATCTAATAAATAATAGGATAAATTTATTAATTATTTTTTTATATTGGGATTTTTTTATTAATAAATATTATTATTTTTTTTATAAAAGAAATTATCATATATATTATATTAAAATATATAATATATAAATAGTAGTTACAAATGGAGACTATATAAGTCAAAATAATAATTTCTAAATTGTATTTAAATTTAATTAGTAATTACATAAGAATTAATATTTACTATATAACAAGATTGTTAATCATTTATATTCACTCATATATTACCATTTTAAATAGACCATAGACTTTGTTACAACACTATGGACCAATATTACAACTTATCAATACCACATGCTCAAAAACCATAAATCATTTCATAATAAAATTATTTTATAAATATTCTATTTTAATTAAATTACTTGATATATAAGATAAACTTACAATATAGCAAGATTCTTATATTCTTCACCATGTATGGTAAGCTCCATTTTACCATTGATATTATTAATAGGTAAATGAGATTTGTTACAATACGATGGGTTAATACATGGCTTATCAATGCCACTTGCAAACCCTTACATTAAGATAAAATAACGTCAAATTAAAATAATATGATAAACATCACTTCCTTAGTAGTGGTTTTTGAATCCTAAGTTTATGAGAACCCATGTCTTGATACATGATATTCACGTAGAATATACTATATTTAAGGGAGGAAATTAAACCACGGTAGATGTGTCTTCAAATGGGTATCTATCCATCTTAAAGTGAGTATCTACCAAGGGTTTATAGGGAGTAGATCTAGGGTCGTTTAAGATATTTTAGGTTTTCGTGTAATTTAATTAGAAAATCATTACATATTATTTTATTATATTTTTACAAATATCCATTAGATGGGGTTAAATGCATTTTGAAAAATATTTCAATATGATTTACATTATCTAACCCACATTTATAATAAGATAAAACTAATAATTTCTATGGAAAATCTATTTAAAGAAGATATGCTACCATGACGTAGTGTTTTGTACCAAACCCTACAATACATGAACAATTTCATTTTCATATCTTGATGAACAATATCGTGTTTCACCATGGATTCATGAAAGCCCTTAAGGTGTTGGGTTGGGCTTCTATGTTTGCATCCATTGAATCTACGAAAATAGATAGACGCTTATTTAAATGGAGAAGCGTGATGTGGGTAACTAATGACAAAAGAAAATTATAGTGGAGCAAATTTTTTGGCCAAAAATGTAGGAAGAGCCATTTCGAAAGCCCCTTTAATTGAAATATCTCAAGGTCAAATTCAGGGGGCATTTTCTATCAAGAAGTGTCAGAGTGAGAATGAGGCATTTTGAAATCAAGGATGATCAAATGAAGAGTCGCCAAGGTGAGAAATCATCAACCCGCACCACCTCATGCTCATCTAACCCATGGGTGTACAAGTGTCGTACCCGGGGAAAAACATTTTGGTCATTCCCTGACAATGATGGCATAAGATGTTGTAGCTCTTAGAGACAACCCCTAGGTTGAGGAGAGGTTAGTGCCTAGGACATATTAGTCTCTCTTTGATCATATTAACCATACCCTTTTAACTCTGGTTTCAGTTCAGCCCAATATTAACCATAATAGATTATTCCGTTGATTTCCATTATAACTCTTGTGTAATAGAAATATTTCATAATCCAAATTTAATGCTTACCTTTCCACCATTCTTCAAACCTTTGCACATATATCGATCCTCTCCTTACCGCATTAAATCTCTGTCATCGATCTCATCCCTCGATCCGATGGTTATCACGTCACCCGATCACCAACTAGCTTGGCTAATCTCCACTCTTGATCTATCTCATTCGATCCAATGGCTATTGCGTCAACCTCTCACGCCAACTAGCTTGGCCAATCTCCACCATTGATCAATCCGGCTCAATCCAATGACTATCGTGCAATCTCGTGTGAAATATTGTATGACCATTATCAGGTTGAGAGAATGCGAGGAAAGTTGTTTTCTCTTTCCACCGTGTGCTACGTGTCAGCCACTAGAGGTAATCGTGTAGAATTTAGAAACACCACTTACCACCTTTAGTTGTGAGAAAATGCTTACCCCTTGCCTAGACCGCTCCATCCTTCTGCTAACATGTGGTGTTAAATTTTCCCATTCATCTTCTTAACTTTATTTGTGTGACTTAATCTTAGCTTTCTATTGCACACAACCTCATCCATTGATCTATCTAATCCAACGATTCCTGTGCACTGTTATTCTCTTTTGTTTCTTACTATGTAAGAACCCATGCGGGTTTTTGCCTGTGTATTTGACCTCGCCTTATGATCTTTACTTGTTTTAATCTCAATCTCCACTCTGTTACTTCATTGCATCATTCCTTTATGCTTCCTTGATAAATCCTTAGGTTTTAGGAAACCTTACAATTGTACCTTCCATATAACATTGAAGGTTTTCTCCAATAGTGTATGTGTGTAAAACCATAACACTCTTCTCTTTTCCACTTCTCTGATTCTACACACCTGCAACCTATGTTATGCAGAATTACTTTAGTTCACACACAATCTATAATTCATTTACTTAGCACACATCACACAAACTCAAATTTGAGTTATATGTATTAAATCACAAACATTTACACAATGAATTCACTCTTAGCCTGATCTTCTATATCAGTGGCCTTTCTCTACTTGCCCGGAGGCTTAAGTGACTGACTCACTGACAACTGATTGACTAACTATTGATTGACTCTATGCCTTCTTAGCCTACATTTATACACAGGGTTCTATTTAACCTATTGTGCTTTAGATCCTTAATCTTCTTAATGAAATCTTGAATATCCTCTAAGTCCAATTTTAACTCCAATAATCCCTAAGAATCCTCTCCATTTCCATGAATCATGACACCACTTTCTAGTTTAAGATTTACAATTGATTTCGAACTCTCTCAATCCCCACTAATCACTCATTGCCACTCATGTTCTGCTACATTCGAGAGAATTTACAAATGTTTTCATGATATCTAACTAATTCCTATTCCGATCAATCAAAAAATCAATAATTACACGCATAGGAATCGAAATTCCTTGAAAACACAAGACCACCTAAGTTAACTAGAATAGAATGAAATTGTTGAGCTGAATTCTCCTACATCACTATGTTATTACATGTTGTATCGGTGGGTCTAATATTCATCGAATTGACCAGCTCTTTTCAATGCCCGAAGGTTACATTTATAGAGGAAATTACAATGTTGTGGATCACTTCAATATCCATGATCTTCTCCATAAAGCTCTCAACATGATCCTCTCTAGAAGGCTCTCAACATGGATTTTTCTTCACAAACATCTCAACATGGAATTTTTTCACAAAGCTCTTAACAAATTTCTAAGATCCCTCATGGATACAATTTTTCAAGCTTTTTAACAAATCCCTTGCATTTTTATGCACATTTTATTATTTTTTCCTTCTAGAAGTGGTTCTTGCTGCTTTTTCATAGAATGGGTCAATGATTCTACATGACATCACCTCATATATATGCTATATATATTATCACCATGAGATATGATTATAAAAATTTTAATTCAAGTTGTGACTCCTTCCATTTCAACATTTAGATTCAGTAGTTATGAGAGTCATCACCTAATGCTTTCCTTTTGCATGTGCTAAAAATTATATTGTGTTATGCTCTTACCCTCATAGAATCCGAGACAAATCTCCCTACGATATGTCCTTCTAAATACTAATTTCATTGGACAAAATAGTACATAAGTGTTCATGCACAATATTTTCATTTCTATACTTACAACAAGAAATGAAATGATCATAAAATTACAACACATGAAAAACTCAATCACCTTGAATTCTTAATATCATAATTCAGAAATAAATACCATTTACCATCTCTATTGCACATGACATCCATCATGAATTCCCATAAGGTAGTCAAATAAATATGCAAGGATTCATATATGTATAAGCACAAGTTTACATGATCTACAAATTTAATAGACGTACCCTTGCCTTAATTCAAGAATACCATAAAAATAAATCATGCATTGAACTAGTAAAATCTAGGAGGCTTAGCTAATGCTTTGAAATGCCATCAAATCACAAGATTGATGTGTTGATTTGGATTGATTCTTAGTACTCAATTGTAAGAATCAATCCCTAGTATGAGGCCCAATAAGAATGATCATCTATATATGGTCTATGTTTTTATTGTTTTTCCTTTTTTGTTTGTCTGTGCACATAAATGAAATAATATAATGTACTAAAAGGAACCTATGCTAAAGGATAACCTTTAAGAATAGTAAATGAAACGTATCTGAGATAGTGAGCAACTAAGTGAATAATTATATTTAGATCTTTAAGAACCATAAAAAGGTAACTAACAATAGAAGGACATAAAACTAAATAATGTATATGCAAAAGTAATTATATGATACCTCAAATATCAATTCTCATAATCATTTACATCCCCATTTGGGTTGATATAAATGGAACATGTGGGGCAGCACACAACTACCACCCACCATGGATAATCGTTGGAACTAACACACATTTCATTAATAGTCATCCTTCACACATGACGCCTATCATGTATGCATTTCAAACTATGAGCTCGGGTACTCATCAACACATCAACACAAGTGATGCTTAATGTCATAGGGATGGATCATAAAATACTTAGTTGATGTTGATAGTGGCCTCTTGTTGATTCATTATCCAAAGTCATTAAAAACACAAGTATTTATGCAAAATTCTCATCACACAAGCTAGAGGATGTCAAGCTCACATATGGTGGGCTCCATTATTGCAGCGATAATGCTGCAACTCCTGGGACTCCCTTCTTTACTTTTATCAACCCGGTTGTTCGTAACAAACTTGGAAGCGATGGTGCTGTATGCACAAGTACTAGCTCTTGTCGCAGCTGTCACTTGGTCAGCTGGCACAAGTCCGCGAGGGCTTTAGCCAACTTCTATAAGTTCTTAGAAGAAGCTTGTAAATGATGGATGAAAGCTAACTCAAAGGGGAGCTAATCTACTTGCGGAAAGAAACCGAAAGCCAAAGAAGAATGCAAACCCTAGCAAACCCTAATTCTACCGGATAGTTCTATTCATGCAACAATGAGAATACAAATTGCTGAATGAGATGCCATTGACTTGAAAAAGGGAAAATGCACATGTCTTAGACTACTTTTGTTCTAGAAAGTATCTTTTTGTATTTTCTTGATTAATTGTTGATTTTCACATGCATATGCTTGAACTGTGCTTCACTGTGCAAGAGTGGATCAAGGAAGAGGAATGCTTGGAAATAGTTGGAGAGGCTCAGAGAGGGTCTAAGGAGTCCCTAACACTCTTCCCCAGAGTCTCACAAGGTTTGGCTCTCAGGAAACCTCACTTGTGAGCTTCTACACGAAGTCTACAGGGGTTCTATAGGAAACTTCAAAATTTCTACAGGAAAGTTCAGAAGCTCTACAGGATGTTTGGAAGTCAGTTTTTAGGAGGTGGATGAGTGAGGGAAGGTGCATGGATGGATCTAGAGGTAGGATAGGGGTCTAAACATGGCCTAAGGACTGGTGGGTGGTTCGGTGGAGAGGTGTAGAAGGCTGACTTGGCTCGAAGATGGCTCAGGTGATGATGAGTAAGAAGGTAAAGTTTCGTAGACACAAAGGATAGAGGGGAAAAGGGCAGCTTAGCTACAAGATAGAACAGGAGGCCTAGATAATGCTTTGGGAGGATGGATGAAGGAAGAGGATTCCCTGCATGGTGGGCCTTGATCAATTCTACAAAAACCTGCAAATGATCAAATCCTAAACTAATCTATTCTATCCATCAATCAACATAAATGAGTAGCAACTTTATTTGGGAAGAAAACCTTGTACACCATCTATGTAAGGAAGCATTTCAGATGTCCAAACCCATGACTAATCTCTGCAACTAAAACAAGCACACCAAAAGATTGCATAAACAGCAAGCTAGTGTTTTTGTGAGGCAGCACTGTTTCGTTGATTTCAGCCCCAAATCCAATAAGGCCGAGGTGAAACCAGGAGTGTAGTTGTCTCTTTTCCTTGGAGATCTTGCTGTTATTATGGTACCAAAACATCTAAACCAAAGTCATTCATAAACAGTGACCTATCCGAGCATCATAACGAAATCTACTTAACAACAATGTGTTCAAATGCATAAAAAAGAAAAACAATGATACGAAAAGGGAAAAGCAATAATACAGAAAGGAGGTCCTAGGCTCTCAGGTTGGGCCCAACCCTGAGAGCTTTGGCTCCTATGAAAAACTCAGAATTGCTAGGAAACCAAAATTCTTCTCATTATCCAAAAAGATTCATAACAGTTATGCCAAAAATGGCTACAAAGGAACAAAATAAAGTTGTTGCAGCACTGAGGTGCAAAGTACACAATAGGTTCCAAAAGTCTTTTCACGAAGGCTGAGGCCTCAACATTTATAAATAACGAGGGACCTAGCAGGCCTCCTCAATCTGTGGAACTCGGCTGTCAAACTGTGAGTCAAATAGCCCCTTTCTAAATGTTGATTGGTTGCCTTCTAGATTCGGCTTGGTGGTCTTTGGAGCTTGGAGGTTAAGGTGAAAATCCTAAGGAAGGGTCATTAAATGCCATAGGCATCCCTCCTTCAAGTCCTAACTTCAGGCTTGGCTGCCTTATAGCTCATGATTGCTTTGACTTTGCTCCAATATATGTCAAAAACCTGAAATAGACATGTGTTAACCTCTTAGGAAAAGTAACTTCCCCTATTCATACCAAAGACACAAAGATACTAAAAATAATGCATAAACTATAGAAAATGACGGATTTGAACAAGGGCTCAACAATGAAAATGAGGCCAAATGAGCCCATATTGTTACCAATTTTGGGGCTCATCATCACCCCCTGCTAAAAGGGTTGCTCATCCCTGAGCAACTAGTCTAGCTCCTCATCTTTCATCACTTTGATGGCCACTCTCACATCCCACGCTTCTGAAGTAGTGTCCTCAACACTGTCATGAAATCCAGGCTTCCTCTCCACTTCTTCCCACTGCTTATGATCCTCCTCTTCTGAACCTCCCTCCAATAATCACAACAGCAAGGGTGGACATAGCTTGAGTCCTATCCAACTGGCTTGGAGGTTCTGCATAGACTTCTTGTAGAGAGGTACCCGTGCTAAAGCCTCCCTCATCCGAGTTGGAGTGTGATATTCTGGGATCTTGAGGCTGTGGGACAATGTGTTCCACCTACGAGTGCAAGCATGAACACAATTGTCCCTAAGTAACCTCTCCATATCCTCTAAGTGTGCTATGGCTTGGGCTTGGTGATCCATGTAATCTAGTAATCCCTGGGAATTGGTCGCTAGGTGTTGGTGAGCGGATATCAATGTTGTGGGGTCCCTTGGCTCTGCTCTAATCAACAGTGCTTCATGTAACTCCCAATCCATGATATTCCTAACCTCAACTGCTCTCTTCTCTTCGTGGTTTAACCATGAGGTCATTGCCATCAGCTGCATGTCCCCTACTACTATGTTGGGGTCCCATGAAGTGATGTTTGGAAGGGCCAAGTTATGGAGGTAAAACTCTGAGAGCTTGGCCTTATCTTCCGAGGAACTGGTGTTACACAAATCTGTGAATTGCTGGGGGTTCTGGATATGAGAGATACCCCTCTGTGCCAATGTATTAATTTGGAAATGCAGCCATTGGTCCCGGAGGTACAGGCCATAAGATTTGGCTGGTTGCCTACGTTGAAGTGCTTCCATTGCCCAACTAGCCATGCAGGCGAGTTGTGCCTCCTTTTCTTGCACCTGTTGCCTTAGTGATTGTATCTCAATATCTGCCTGCAGTCCCCTTTCCTGTAGCTGCTGGTTGAATTCCTCAAGGTCAAATTGCATCTCTTCTTCCCCTTGAGGATCTGCTGAGGGATCCTTGGCTGCCATGCCCTTTTCTTTCCCTTGTTCCTGCAGCTGGAGCTGCTGTCTGAGCAGCTCATTTTCTTCTCTCAATTTGGCTTGCTGGGAGCTTTCCACATGCCTTACTCTTGCCAGCTCCCTTTGTGCTTCCTTGAGCCTTTCCTCTAGAGGTCCAATATCTGCTACTCCCTTATATTTATCTATCCTCATCCACGTGTGGGTTTGTACCCGTTCTTCTTCTAGTGCTAAAAACAGTGGCACTGTAAACTTTTGGGGAATAATTCTGCCTACTTCCAAAAAGTTATAATAGGAGCCCAAGTTGGGCTGTGGACTTGGTTCCATGATAACATCGGGTTTCTCCTCCTTTGGTGGTGACTTGGCTGCTTCCTCCTCCTCTTGTGGTGACTCAACTGCCTTCTCCTCCATCTGCTCAGTTTCCTTCAGCCTAGCCAGAGTTTCCTGTAGAATAGCCTCAGCATCCTGTAGAGAGGCTTGTGAGCTCATTTTTTCCACTCTGTCCTTCCATGAAGATGTTTTTGGGCTCCCCCTCTCATAATTAATGGAGGCTTTGGAGGGGGATTTATCCCTTGGCGTGGTAGGAGTATCCACAATAATGATACGTTCTTTGGATGGAGGTTGGGGTCTGCCAGTCTTAATTCTCACACTCCTTCTTGCTTTGAAATACAGAGGAGTCTCTCGTTTTCATTTTTCTTTTGGCTTGGGAGGAGTACTTAGGGCGGCCAGCACAGCTGCTACCTCCCTAGCTAGTATTTCAGCCGATTTCTCCTGTTGTTTTTCTCCTTTCGGACTTCCTGTAGAAAGTCCTGTAGCGGTTGCTTTCTGGCTTCCTATAGAAGCTGTTTTCAATTTTCCTGTAGAGGGACCTTGCTGTTTCCCTAAAGGAGTTCTCTGCTCCCTCCCTGTAGGACCACTCTGCTGCTTCCCTGTAGGAGCACTTTGTTTCTTCCCTGTAGGAGCACTTTGTTGCTTTCCATTAGGAGCACTTTGTTTCTTTCCTGTAGGGGTACTTTGTTGTTTTCCTGTAGGGGTACTCTGCTGTTTTCCTATAGGAATCGAGGGCACAGTTTTAGCCTGCTTGGCTGCGGGAACTTTTTCTTTCATCTTGGCCGAGGTAGCCTTTGGGGTGCCCTTACTGTCCTAGACTTTCTTAGTCTGCTCTGCCCTGCTCTGTAGTCCTTTTTCTCTGGGCATTGGGGCAATCCCATCATCCCCTGTTTTGGCAGCTTGCTTTACTGGTGTTACTTTTTGCTCCTTCTTGGGAGCTTTGCCCTGGGTGTCCTGTCTTTTGGTCTTCTTCTGGCCCGAGTAGGTTCCTTCTCTTCACTACTGGAGGAAGTAAGCTCCTCAGCTAAAACTCGGATGTCATCATCCTTTGTCATATTCCGGAAAATATCCCATGAGAGAGGGACAGTGAAAGTGTGGAGTGCATCTTCCAGGAGGAGCTTTATAAGCCCATGATGTGCTAGCTAGTCCGGTGTCCCTTCTTTGAGTTTGGTGGCACATTCAGTCATGAACTACAAAAGCAAGTATGGAATGCTCAATTTCTGCTCTGAGGGGAGGTCCATATGGTGCCTGAGTTCTGTGAGCAGCCGAAAATGATAACCATATATGATACTGAACCGCCCCTCGCAAGTGATATACTTCATAATTTGGAGGCTGACTTCACTCCAGAACGGCTGTAGGCTAGTCCTCCTCACTCTGTTTTTATCCGCTGAGAATTGTTCTTCAGGCAAGAAGAATTCTTCTTTAGCCTTCTTACCCAGCTTCCTTTCCTCCTTATCCCATGGGATTCCCATTGGAAGATCAGTAACCCTGCTGATGAGCTGCAGTGTGAGTCTGAGGGTTAGTCCCCTGAAATTGACAATGGCCAATGTTTTTGACTTCGGCTCCAGGGACCGAAGGAATTCTTCTGTAATTTCATCGTCGTGCCCCTGGAGCTTGTCACAAATTACATCCATTGTGCACGGGATAACAGTTCTACCACCTCAGGGGTCTCCTGTAACTTATTTGAGTCTGACGGTTCCTTTCAAATGAACCTGCCCGACATGGTCAAATTCTGTGTTTGCGCTCTCAGACTGAGAATTTTGAGTGGATTCTTTCCTTAGAGCGGAGAAAAAAAGAGACCTTTGGTCGATTACCCTGCTGAATTTGCCTACTCAGATGTACAGAAGAATGATTTCGAGAATTTCCACTCGGAGCACAGAGCTACGTATCCGTTATGCACGCAGTGGCATAAAAGTTACAGTTTTGACAGTGTTTCGACAGGGTATCACCCTCTACAGGAAGGAATTTTCATTCACGCGTGAAGAAAGTTGCTCATGCAGATCACTACAATGATTCTAGCAGTGACGCATATATCAAACCAGACAAAATTTCTCTTGAATTTTCCTACCCCTTTTCTACGTCGATTGCACCACCTTTGAAAAGAAATTTTCTTTGCATGGGGAGGTTAAATTCTGCCTACCTCTGAAATTCTCCACCCTCGACATGAACAGTCTGCACTGCTACGGATGCCGCATTTCCTGTAGTGCAGTTTCCTGTAGGAATTCGTTCTTAGCTTCTGGAGGAGTTTACAGCAGCAGGACCAGTCTGAGCAACAACAGGACACTTGAATCGGGTAGAAAACTTCGGGTTAACCACTTGCAGAGGAAGAGGACGCACATTTGACTGGGAAACGGTTGTTTTATAAATGACTGCAGTGCGTCATAAAAATCCACCAGCCGATTTCGAATTGCTGCGAAATACATGGCGCGGGGTTGAGCTGTCCCTGATGGTCCGTTGGCCGACGTCACCGTAATCGTATCCAAGCGTGCCCCTGACCGCCGAATTCTCTCTGCTGGAGTTACCGCCGCCAATCTTGTCATACCTCCGCTTCTTCCCGACTGGACATTTCCCACGTGCCAATTATTCATCCTTCCTGCACAATCGATCCAGTTCGGATCCTACGAGGCCGCTTGATGGGCTGTGGTGGCTAGTTGAGCGGCAACCAGCCTTGTTCAATCTGCCAATTTTCAAAGTTGTGCACATTCAGAGTATAGTTTATGCTATGGGACGAAATAAGGTTAGTTACTTACCTGTGTAGCCGTGAACGTGATTTCTTCCAGGGTTCAAGACGATGGATGCCGGATTTGCGTGTTGCTGCTCTATGGTCAGGTGTTGGAGCTTCCCTGCATTGGTTGTTGCTGGCTGGGAGTCTTGGAGACCCGTTCCTCTGGTGGCGAACATGGCATGCACCGATCTTGTGAGCTGCTGGTGTCTTCGGCAGGTACTCCAGGTGGATCAGCTGCTACAGGATTCCTGTAGGACATCCCGTAGCTGTTTCTCCCCCTGGGGTGCATGCTGACATAATTCGACTCTTATTGCATAGGTGAAAGGTCTTGAGGTCACCTAACAGGTGAGCGCTCGAGCCTCAGGAGACCTTGTTTCTAAAATTGAAAAGAAATACAATTTTCCTTATTTGAAAAACAAAGCTTTCTTTGCATGTGCAGGTATGCTTGCTCAGATTGGAGTGGTGGTAGTGAAAAGAGGTGGAGCGAGTGGGGATGATAGAAAAGGGTGGTTGCATGCCCCCTCAGTCGACTTAAAGCTCCAAATCTCTCCTTGTAGTTGATTCTAGCCCACTCAAACATTCTACAGGAAGTTTCCTATAGAAATACAGAACTTCCTGTAGAAAGTCATGTAGCTTCCTATAGAAGGCCAAACCATGATCCGATTGTGCCAAAACTTTGCAAAAATGAGTGTTCATGGTGGATGTGCATGAGAGGCTGTCTGGTAGTTTGATAGGAACCCGTGTCTGTGAGTTGACAGTCCTCCTTTGGTGCGTTGTATACCTACAAAACTTCAAAGATCAGCTAATTTTTTTCTTCTTGTTCTCTTTTCCTTTTTTTTCTTCTTTTTTTCCTTCTCTTTTTTTTTTTTTTTTAAGAGGTAGCAGGGGCGCCTCAATGAGGTTTTCACCCCTACCGCCTGCCCTGGGCGCCTTGAAAAGGTTTTCACCCAAGGATCTTTTATTCCCATTCTCTTTTTTTCTTAGAAAGATAGCAGAAGCGCCTCAATGAGGTTTTCACTCCTACTACTTGCCTTGGGCGCCTCAAAAAGGTTTTCACCCAAGGATTCTTTTCCCTTTTTTTCTTTTTTTTTCTATTTTTTTTCTATTTTTTTTTTCCTTTTTTTTTTTGAATATGAAATGAGGCTCAGGGTGTGCCCAAAACAGAGGCAAAACCCTTCTCTATGACCAGCACTGATTTTTCCATAGTTTTGTCGAACTCTTGCCTTGACAGAGGCTTCCTGTAGATCTTGAGTCGATGTCCATTGACGAGCATGGGGGTGGCTTCTTCATCAATAGTTCGGATAAGAACAAAGCCATTATCATTACACTTTTCTACTTCATATGGTCCTAGCCACCTCGTTCTCAGTTTTCCCTTGAAATCCTTATGTCTGGAATCATATAGCAGTGCCCAATCTCCCGGCTGGAATTGTTTGTCATTGAGGTGCCGGTCATGCCACACATTCCTCTGAAGTTGATTCACTTTTGAGTGGAGGAGGGCCTGTGTTCGAAGTTCATCCAACCCATTCAGCTGCATTAACCTTTCTTGTTGAGCATGACTAAGGTCTAGGTGCAACTGACCTGCCATTCTCAAGGTGTTGTACTCAAACTCGATTGATAGCAAAGCTCTCTTTCCATAGACCAGCTCATAGGGTGTGAAACTGGTTGTGGTCTTCCAAGTGGGGTTTTAGGCCCAGGTGGCCTCAACCAGGCGATCTGCCCAATCCTTTCTGCTACTGCTCACCACCTTGGTCAAGATCCCCTCTAATGCTCTGTTGGTAACTTCCACTTGCCCATTCGCTTGAGGATGATATGGGGTGGAAGTCCTATGCTTGATCCTGTGATGAGCAAGGAGATCTTCAATCAAATTGGAGGTGAACTGGCTTCCTTGATCGGTGACTATCTCTCTTGGGTAGCCAAATTTGTAGAAAATGTTTTCTCTTAAGAACTCAACCACCTTTTCTTCTGTTGCTGCTTTGATTTCTTTGGTCTCTGCCCACTTTGTCAGATAATATATGCACACAATGATGTAAGACTTTTTCCTTGAAGGAGGGTTTATAGGGCCCACAAAGTCCACACCCCACTTCTCAAATGGCTCAAGAGTCACTTGAGGTTGGAGATGCATTTCATCCCCTGGGGTTGGTTTCCCCATCCTTTGGCATCGGTCACATTGGCTGATATATCTTCTGACATATGCATGAAGAGTGGGCCAATAGTAGCATGCCTGTAGAATCTTGAAGGCAGTCCTCTTGGCTGCAAAATGTCCTCCACAAGGTCCATCGTGACAAGTTAGGAGGATGTCAAAAACTTCCTCCTCCCTTACACAACACCTTAAGATCTGATTAGGGCTGAGTTTGAACAAGTTGCCCCTGATCCAAGTAAATGAGGCACTTTTTCTCATGATTCTGCTCTTCTCATTCGAGGATAGATGCGGAGGGAACTGTGCTGAGACCATATAGTTTGCTATATCAACAAACCACGGGGAGAGTACGGAGATGGAAAACAGATGCTCATCTGGTATCTGGTCATCCACGGTTCCTTCTTCACCTGCAGGCAAATCTAGTCTAGACAAGAAGTCAGCAACAACATTTTCTCTACCTAGTTTGTCAACAATGGTCAAATCAAACTGCTGCAATAAAAGTAACCATCTAATAATACAACCATTCACATCAGGCTTATTCATTAAATATCAGATTGCAGCATGGTCAGTATGTACAAATGTTTGATAGCCAGTGATATAGTGTCGGAACTTGTTCAGGGCATGGACCACAGCGAGGAACTCTTTCTCGGTTACCATGTAATTCATTTCTGCCTTGGATAAGTTTTTACTGACAAAGTATATAGCATATGGGATTTTCTCTTCAACTTGTCCTAAGGCTGACCCTATGGCTTTGTTCAAGGCACCCGTGTGGATGTGGAAAGGTAGGGCCCAGTTTGGGCCTCTCAGAATTGGAGCAGACACCAACCTATCCTTTAATTCATTCGAAGCCTTCTCGCAGTCATCCGACCACTTAAATTCAACATCTTTTACTAAGAGGCCAAACAATGGCAAGGAAAGCTTACTAAAGTCTTTAATGAACCTACGATAATATCCTGCTAAGCCTAAGAAACTCCGGACATCTCTCACCTTTTGAGGAGGTGGGACCCTTTTGATGATAGCAACTTTATTGGGATCCACCTGTAACCCTTGGTGAGAGATGGTATGGCCTAACACGGTCCCTTCAGTCATCAAGAACTCACATTTCTTAGGACTGAGGGATAGATTCATCTCGATGCACTTACTCAAAACTTTCCCCAGGTTGGATAAGGCTTCCTGGAAGCTAGACCCATAAGGAGTAAAGTCATCCATATAGATTTCTACCGAATCATGGACCAACTCGGCAAATATGCTTAACACAGCCCTCTGGAACGTGGCAGGGGCATTACATAGCCCGAAGGGAAGAACACGGTAGGGAAAGGTACCCCATGGACAAGTGAAAGTGGTCTTATCCTGGTCTTCCAGGCTGATTTGAATCTGGTTGTACCCACTGAACCCATCTAGGAAAGAGAAAAATCTCTTTCCTGCCAGACCATGCAGCACTTGATCTATGAAAGGTAAAGGGAAGTGGTCTCTCTTGGTGTTTTTGTTGAACTCCCTGTAGTCCACACACATTCTCCATTTCCCATTTTTCTTGGGCACCAACATTAGAGGGGAAACCCATTCGCTATCCGAAATGGGGTAGATGAATCCCGCATCCAATAGTTTTTGCACCTCTTCTTTAACAATGTCTTTAAGGGCTGGATTCATCCTCCTCTGGGGTTGCCTAACTAGTTTACAGTCCTCCTTGATGTAGATATGATGAGTGCAGACTGAGGAATGGATTCCCTTCATTTCCTTGTAGCTCCAAGCAAAGGCCTCCAAATGGCGGGTCAGGAGACTACATAGCTCCTTTTCCTGAGAGGGAGGGAGAGAGGAGATTATCTTTAAGGTCTTCTCAGGGCCAAACTCCACATTTTTAACTCTGGGGTTGGTCGGATTAGTGGCACTTAGGTCTACTAAGGCATTGGCCTGGGTGTCTTCCACCAATTCTTCCAAGGATAGCTCACTAGGGGGAGGATTTTGGATTAAATTTTGAATCAAATCATCCTCCGTTGGAGGATCTCCCTTGGTGGCCTCTACTGTGCATAATGGTGCAGAGTAGACCTCATCCTCTTCTCCTTCTTCCAACAAGAGGGGTAAGTCATGTTCTATGGAAGGTTGGGCAGGAGGGTATAGGACCAGCTCCTTGGACATAGGCCCATTTTTGATGCTCATGATTCCCACTCGACAACTGATATAAGCATCTGTAGTGACCAGCCAAGACCTTCCCAAAATGAGAGGATAACCTGTGAGTTTTGCCTTAGGCTAGAGGACCAAAAAGTTCGCAGGGTATTCCCACGAGTCTACAAAGACCAAGACATCCTCCACAATCCCTTCGGGAGTCACTGTGGAGCGATCTGCCAATTGCAGCACTGTCGAAGTCTTTCTTAGGGCACTCTGAAGATTGAGCTTAAGCATGGTGTCCCTAGTCATCACATTGATGGTAGCCCCTAAATCAATCAGAGTGTGGGGTATGATGGTGCCATTGACGTGGACATCAACTACAGGGTTCCCAGGGTCCAAATACTTTGGACAGATTACTTTCCCCAACATGAGATCGAACAGTTGTCCTATGACATTGATGGTCGAGGCATCTTTCTTTCGCCTGCCTGGGTGCCTGAAACACTTCTCTTT
>APFE031565460.1:7503-29692 GCA_000404065.3 Pinus taeda
AATGAGACAGTTTCTAGATATGTAAGAGGGTGTACTATGTGTGCTAAAAGCAAGCCCAGTAATAGAAAACTAGGCTTGTACACTCCATTACTAGTTCCTTCTCACCCTTGGGAAAGTGTTTCCATGGATTTTGTTGGAGGACTGCATAAATCTAGGAAAGGTCATGATTATCTATATGTTGTTATGGATAGGTTCAGAAAAATGTGTGTTTTGATACCTTGTAATAAACATATTACAGCTAAACAAAGTGAAAAATGTTCTTTCAACATGTATGGGTTCATTTTGGATTACCCACTTCCATTGTATCTAATTGAGACACCCGATTTGTGGGGAATTTTTGGTCAAGTCTATAGGAATTGATGGACACCAAACTGAAGAAAAGCACAACTTTTCATCCACAAACTAATGGCCAGACAGAAGTAGTTAACATGACAGTGATCCAGTTACTCAGGGGATATTGTAGAAAGCATCCTAAGCTTTGGGATGAACATTTATGTTATGTGCAACATGCTTACAACAAAGAAAAAAATTCTTCTACACAAATATCTCCTTTTGAGACCTGTTTTGGTTTCACACCAAGGTCTCCTTTGGATTTGTCTTTGCTAAAGACACCACAATTGAGGGACACAGTGATGTGGACAGGGCAACTAGGTTCATTGAACAGATCTAAGAGATCCACCAAGAAATACAGGAATAGTTGGAAAAGAGCCAAGCCAAATACAAGGCAAGGCATGACAAGCATTGGATGGAGCATAGTTTGCAAGTTGGTGACCAAGTCTGGCTATATATCAACAAGGATAGGATGCAAGGTGAAGGTAAAAAGCTAAAGCCTATCAGGTATGGACCCTTCAAGATACTTGAGAAGATTGGTGATAATGCTTTTCACCTTGATCTACCAGCTTACATGCACATCTACTTAGTTGTAAATGCAGATTGCTTGAGATTGTTTGAAGCTTCACTAATTGAAGATCCCAAAGAGTAGAGTCAATTTCCTTCTATTGATGACCTGTTACATGAATATCTTAATGAATTGCAGGAAGACATAGTTTTGGACAGGAAGGTGAGGAAGACACTCAAGGGAGATGTTGAGTACCTCAGAGTTGGGCTTAAGGGTTCAAACCTAAGCAGTACAAAGTGGATAGAGATTGGACAAGTGAGACAATTGTACCCTCACTTAGTTGATGCTTGAAAACCAACTTTTGGTGGTCCAAAAGATTTTTCAGTGGGAAGGCCATGATCTGAATTGGATCCATAAAAATTCTCAAAGTTCTATGACTGTATCAAATCAGGACAAACTTCAAAAACTTGTGAAAAAAGAGCCATCAGGAAGGACCTCTAGACAGTGGCAGTTTATAGCCAACAAGGAACGACGGGGACCTCAATCAAGGCATGCTGACTGAGGCCCATGGAGACCATGCAGGACACAGACTAGTAGTTAGGAAGTCCGAATTGGGAAACAGATGCCGTTTTGGATGCACGATTAGCGCTAATCATGCATCGCTAGGAAAAACCCCTTGAGAAGGAAAGGCCCCAAGCACTCAGTCACAAGGGAAAGCCGAAAACCATAGGGAAAGCGCTAAAGAAAAAGGTGGGACCCACACTCCAAAAACTTGTAGAATATTAGAGGCATGTTGGGCGATAAGTGGATTTGGCAGGAGAACGAGTGATCGCATACATTAAACAATGTGTGTCCAGCGAGTGAGAGAGAAAACTGCTTCTCATCGCGGGCTAACGTCTGAGCAAGTCAACCGCGCGATATGAGTGAACATCGTAGGATTTGGGGACTCCAGATCTGATGACAAAGATTGCGCCGATGAATGACCGGATCTAAAGGGAGAATTAAGCTGCAACATATAAAATTCAGAAGTCCGATTTGACCGCTGAGCTTATGGATGAATCATTACATAGCGTAACTGAAATACCGAATCGTTCGAGGAAGAGTTGGCGTAGTTCGTGAGAGGAAAAGTGGCCACTTCCCTGTGAGACGTTACATAGTGGCGATGATGTAGAGGTGGGGAACTCCAAGCGAACAACGATAGGCAATCAGAAGGGACGGAAGAGGAAGTGAACAGTCATGAGGTGTATTGGCTTTAAGCCATGAACAAGCAAAGAACAGAAAAAGGAGAGGAAAAAAGAAGGAGAAGACAGAGAACGCGAAGCAAAGACAGTGAAGCAAGAAGCATAAAATAGGGAGTTGAGCTTACTTGCAGAGTATGGTAACATCGAGTAGACAGAAGACTTGAGAGGCTTGAGCAATCCCTAAGAGGATATCTGTCGGGAACTGGGTACCAAATTGGACTCATCCCATACAAGACTAGTTTGAGGTCGAGACTTGGTAAGGAAGAGTATGTGCACTCTAGTGGCTTGGGGAATCAAAGAACCACCCTGCCAAGTATTATCTATTTCAAGAGACTCAAAATTGAGCTCCTCATTGTAAAAACTCTGCTTTAAAGACACAATAAGAAAAGGCCACCACTAAAAGTTGGACCGGAGACGTAGCCCTGGAGGATAGGGTGAATTCCTTATTAATTTGTTGTGTTCTTGCATTGCTTACTGCGTTTCTCTCAATGTTTCCCATTTTCCTGTATCTGTGTATTTTGCAATCTCATCGATCCGTTGCCTAAGATAACATAGACACACACACTAGCACATCAGTCTGTAACACCTTCATTCATTAATTAATTAACTGAGATCACTCATGAGTGATTTTCAGATCAAAATTAGAGCTCATAAAGCATGTTCATTGTTTTCATTTATATAGACCCTGAATTTAATATGCTTTCACAGTTCTTAGAACATGGAGTAATTTTGATATCATCATCAACATTCAATTTTAGTTCCCCTATAAGCAACTTGGATAGTGCTTTCTTATATATTTATTTTCCAAGTGAAGAAAATGTTTTTGATACAATCTCATGTATCTTTACATGTTTAGCACGCTGAAAACCCAACAAATTTGTTTTCTATTTTAATTTTTTGTATTTATCAATCCTTGTAAGGTTTAAGCTTATATAATCACTAAAATTTACTCATAAAATAACTTCACTTTATTATTAACATGCTCACTAACTACTTGGTGAAGGTTTAAGTCCCTTAATTATTCTTCTATATTTGCATTTAAAATTTCTAAAAAAAAATTCTACCCATTCAAAAATAGTACACCTTCTAGTTATTCTTGAAATCTAAGAGGTAATGGGGCCTTGTGATGTATTATTAAATTGTATCCCTAGATAGTGCAATCAATTTTATAGGCATATGTGTTACATATAATTTTGAATCAAAACTATGAATATAAGATGCAATAAGGTTATGTGGTCTAATCATTGATATTTTCCTCAATTAGATGCCACAAAGACTCTCTAATTATATGCAGTAAAGGTTGAAAAATGGGTTGACCTATATTTTCTTCACGTTGTTCTTTCAATTATACTCATCTTTGTCTCATGATCTCTCTATCCTTCTCTGATACTTCATCTTCATCAACCTCTTGGTGACCATATATTCTTTTGTAGTTTCCAAGATACCCCTCCATGATTGTTGACTACGATATGGTTTATTATTATATTTGACATAATTTTACTTTTTATTCTTCTTTTTTTAGACATAATAGCCAAGTGAGTTGACAATTCAATCATGTAATTTTTGTATTTTTGTATTTTAGTTTTGTTTGATGTAAAAATTCATTAACGTTTTGGTGTTTTTAAGTTATAGCAATACCTCAAGGTTTTTGAAATAATTGTGTTAGAAAATATAATCTTTGTGTGTGTATAATTTGTCACAAAACCATAAATAAAGCAATTATATTTAACCCACAATACCTCAATTAAGGATTTTATAATCTCTTAATTAAGGTATTTCAAATATTTTGAATTAAGCACTTGATCAATCTTTGAAATCACTCTTGATCAAGGTATATAAGGATAAATGGAGGATAGGAAGCTTACTTGTGGGATTGAAAAAAAAAAGTCGGGGATATATATATATAATATAAATATTATATATATATATATATATATATATATAAAAGATATATAATTGTCACAAAACCTTAAATCAATTATATTTAACCCAACAATACGTCAATTGAGGTTTTTATAACCCCTTAATTAAGGTATTTCAAATATTTTGAATTAAACACTTGATCAAGATTTAAAAACACCCTTAATAAAAGTATGTAAGGTTAAATGGAGGATAGAAAGCTTATTGTGGGCTTAAAAAAATGCAAGTCAACAAATCTTTGGATATGGGATTAAAAGAGCTCCTCTTTGATACTTTTATCACTCCTATTATTTTATATGGATGTGAGGTTTTGGGTTGTTGTGTCTCTAGAGAGTCGTGGAGGAAGATTGAACAGATCCAAAATCAATTTATAACATATACTATCAATATTAAAGGAAATAATCCATACCCTATTGTAGATTTTCTTGTAGATTCACAACTCATGTAATGTTCTAAAACAAAAGACAAGAATCTACTCTACTATTTAAACAGTGGAAACCATTGATTGATGAAAAATAATAATCAACAAGATGAAGATAATCAATGGCACATAACACAATATTTATCTGGGGAAAATCATGACTCAAACCCCCTACTATCTATATTGCATTAATCAGAAATTTGAGTGAAAATACAAATCTCGTTCTCACTAGAACAATTCCTGCATAAGTATAATCAACTCTCTGCTCATAAGCTTGCTCAAGCCAAACCTTATCCCATTCTGCTTCTCTCCAAGCCCCTATTTCCTTGTGCAATGCCAATGAGGATCAATCCATATTTAGTTGGGAAATCCTTCCTCCATAACTACGCAATTCAAAACTAGGTCCTTCTCTGATTGCATGCATGATCTGTACAACTAGGAAAATCATATAACTGGTAGTACATTGTCCCTACGCTCTAGTCTCAACTGGGTCTTCCTCTGAACTAACATGCATGAGTTTCTCATGTGTGAACCTTGAGATAGTTGGAGTAGCATTGATGATGCACCAGTGCACCAATTCACTATTAGACCTCTATTAGTTCCATTAATAGTTAGAACTAGTTTAACTGTCTATAGCTCAGTCAAACCGGGTTATCTAATTACAACTCAAATAAACTCAATCTGGACTCCTAAAACTTAGGGTTCACACTTACATGAATCCAGATAGACTTCCAACTCGAAATTCCTAAGTTAACTAAGTCAACTTAACTTAGTTAACTATTACAAGTTGCTATGAGAAAATAATTACAATTTAATTCTCAATTTAATTCAAGGAAAAATTAAATTGGAATTTCTAGATGTATTTTTAACATTTCTTGTTTCTATTTTCAACACTCCCTCTTAACAAGAAAGGAATTCAACTCTATCCCGATCCCGAGCCTTTAGAATGTTCTGCATGCAACACTTCTCTCTAGTGTTGTTTCTACAACAACTCCTGAAACAAAACAAAAAAACATCCAACCTAAATCAGTATGGTGCATCTATGACCAAAGTATCTGACTGCTACTACCTCTTTCGACTGAAAATACTGTGTTTTTGTTGACTCTACCTTTTTGCACTATTTTCAACTCTTCTTTGCACTCTTTAATATCTAACTTCTATAGCCTCTGTCACTCTGATATCTGACTTCATCAACTACTACTGATTCCTCCTTATACTATGTACTTTAAGCTCTTGTAGCAAGGTATGATCCATGAGATAAAAGCTCTCAATGGACCCTACCCAATTTTAGCCCTCTTGGGACTCTCACTTCACATTGCCCCACATCTCACCTGGAGGTATGGCTGCATATGCTCCTTCTACCCACCTGGATTGAATTTTTTTGCTAATTGAGGTCTTTACTTCGGTGGATGCCTCCACTTGGTCTACTCCTGCTTCTTCAATTGTGGCTTCTCCACAATTATTTGAGACTACTTCTAAGGCTTATTCTAGGGCTGCATTTTGAGAGGTAATTCACTCTCCCTCTCAATCACCAAGTCTCTAACCTTTGCCTTGCTCCTCAAGGCTTTGCATGCATCTTGAACCTCAAGAGCATACATGTTATTGACTCATGCAACGATCTGTTTCACTAGTCCCATGGTGATTTGTCTAAGGAAAACCTTTCCCTCACTAAAAATCACATCATAGCCACAGTCTTCTAATACTCCGACTGAAACAAGATTCTTCTTTATTCCTAGAGCATACATCACATCTATGATTTTGATAGGGGATATAGACTCCCTTTGAAAGGTAATTGTACCAATCCCTTAGCTCTATACCTCCTGTCATCTCCAAACTCTATGTTCTTCTTGAGGTCTTTCCCCTCAAAATCAATAAAGAGATCTTTATCCCCCATCATATAGAACGAGGTACCATTGTCAAGATACCACATGCATCCCATGATAGTGCTATCGATACATGCAATGAGAGTGAAATCAAGTTCGAATGTGAAGCCAGAGCTTCACATGCTACAACTACTACAGGCTCCTTTTTACTTGCTTTCTTCTGTAAGAAATTCGTGGCATAGTGCCCGTTCTCATGACAATGAAAACACTTTAATTTTCAAAAGTCCATCTTCTTGCCTACCACCTCACCTTGGGACTTCTTTCCATTAGCCTTCTTTGCCTTACTTGCTAAGGCAAATTCCTTTTCCACTGCTTTGTAAGAGGTCCCATATTTGGTGTTCCGTCAAAAATCCTCTTGTACAAAATTCAACCATAGTCGTTCCCAATCTAGAAACTTCTCCCTCCCATTAACAAAGTCCCGATAATTATGCCAACTCTTGGGAAGTCCTAGAAGAGATAGGCTCACCATATCATCCTCGGAAATAATGATTCCAACACTTCCAAGCTCATCTCGACAATGGGTGAACTTGGCCAAGTAATTTGGAATTGAGTCGCTTGCCTCCATCTTGATTTTTCGAAGTTTGTTCTTTAGTGCCAACTTTATATGGTCACTGTTGTACTAAAATAGGTTCTTCAATTCTTTCCACATAGCATACGAAGTTTCCTTGCCATGGAGACTCGAGAAAATGTGGTCTCAAACTCCCTCAAGGATAATTCACCTCGCCCTTGCCACACACTTCTTCCACTCAGCTAGATCTTTGCATCCAATGTTGCTGGCTTAGGAATGTATTTCTCAATGAATTCCTTGAGGCCATTATAATTCAACACAACCTCCATCCTATCCTTCTAGGCTATATAAATCGAGTTTCCTTCCAAGGCATACTTGAGCCTCAAACCATAGAAAGCCATTTTCTGATCCTGAAGTATGTATTGCAAATTTGAATTTCACTTGTAAATTAAACTTCAAAACTTTGAAATATCCTTTAGTATACTATATTCATCTCTAATACCATGTATATTTTCATGTAGATTCACAACTCATGTAATGTACTAAAACATAAGACAAGAATCTACTCTACTATTTAAACAACGGAAACCAATGATCGATGAAAAAAATAATCAACAAGAGGAAGATAATAAATGATACATAACATAATATTTATTCGGGGAAAGACACAACTCAAAACACCTACTATCTATATTACATTAATCAGAAACCTGAGTGAAAGTACAAAGCTTGTTCTCACTAGAAAAATTCTTGTAGAAGTATAATCAACTCTCTGCTCACAAGATAGCTCAAGCCAAACCTTAGCCTATTCTATTGCTTTCCAAGCTCCTATTTACTTACGCAATTCCTATGAAGATCAACCCATATTTAACTAGGAAATCCTTCCTCCATCTCTGTGCAATCCAAAACTAGGTCCTTCTCTGATTGCATGCATGATCTGTACAACTTGGAAACTCATACAACTAATAGTACACTGCCCCTACACTCTAGTCTCAATTGGGTATTCCTTTGTTCTGACATGCATGAGTTTCTCATGAGTGAACCTTCAGTTAGCTAGAGTAGCACTGAGGATGCACCAGTGGACAAAATCACTACTAGACCTCTACTAGTTCCAATAATAGTTAGAACTAGTTTAAGTGTCTATAACTCAATCAAACTGAGTTATCCAATTACAACTCAAATAAACTCAATCTAGACCTTTAAAACTTAGGGATCACACTTAAATGACTCTAGATAGAATTCTAACTTGAAATTCCTAACATAACTAAGTCAACTTAACTTAGTTAACTATTACAAGTTGCTATGAGATAATAATTACAATTTAATTCAAGGAAAAATTAATTTGGAATTTCTAGATGTTATTTTTAACATTTCTTGTTACTATTTTCAACACCTATTGAAGCAAGCCTTTCACCCATTGAAATAACAACTATGAATAGGCATCTCATGTATAATAAGAAGCTGTACAACATGCAAGCTAAGAGGTTTCCTAAAATTTCTTCTAACTCTAGCCAAAACCCCCACCTTTGGGAAAAGTGAGGATGACATAAAGATGTCCAATCTTGGCTAGACCATTGGGATATAGAGGATGTGATAATTTTTGTAGAATAAGGACATTAAAAATGTTATTACTTCAAAATTTAAGGGGAAAATGTGGGGCGATAAAGACTTAGAGGGAAAAAAGAAACGAAGATATTATAAGGAGGTGATAACCCAATCTCAAAAATAAAAAATATTTCTCTGTCTTGACTAGTGTTAAGAAGAAAATGAACATTCCTAATATAATAACTAATTCTCACGAGTTTCATATTGAGCATACGCATTGAACAATTCCAAAAACACCATGGGATGAAAGAGTCTATCACCTCTACTATGTTAAGAGGGTGGATGATGAAAATCCATTTCTCTTAGATTGTCCATCTTATACTTACGTTCAGTCTATTTTTCAAAATATTTTTTCTTGCACTACCAACCTTCTTGATCCTTCAAGTTAGAAAAATTATGGTGATCTTGGAACACTTCTCTCATCAATTTTAAGGATAGAAATAAAATATTAAAGAATTTTGATTAATCTCTTAGCTTCTTAAGGTCTAGTAGACCGTATATGTATTAGTGGACTTTAATCATCATCATCAACATAACTCAATTAAGGTTTTGTAGACTTGAAATATTGACCCCCTTCTATAGAATCTTCTACAAATGTAACTTGCCGAGGAAACCCCTTCATCTCTATCATTTCAAGTGGTGGATATGATGTTTATGGATTCGTCATTTAATTGTTATACCAAGAGGCACTCTCTAGCACAATATGGAATATATGTTGTAACACCTTGTCATGTTATGTTATGACATGTAAACATTTTGACTCGAAACAAAGAGGAAAAAAGTGATATATATATATATATATATATTAATTATATTATATATATATATATATATATATATATATATTATAGATATATATATATATATATTATATATATATATATAACCAACCAGTCTAGAATCCACTCATAAGTATAGACTATCAAACATTGAAGAGAATCAAATCTCTTAGGTGCAACCTTCCTCAAGTTTTGCACTCAAAAAGTGATTTTGCGCCTTGAGAGATTCTCAATTCCTCTTTCACTTTGTAGTCTAGAATTAGATGATCTAGATTGATTTATCTAATATCTTGATGACTTTCATATTTTTAATTTCATATTATATTCCTTTAATTTTATTTTTTTCTAAAACATATATTTAAATTTTCTTTCCACAATTCTAAAAGTATTTAACAAAAAATTAATAGCATAAAATTTATACAATTAAAAAATGATTAAAAAAAATATTTACATTCTCTTTGGATCTTGGATATTTCTAATTCTCTTTAGATCCTTATTATCTCTAATTTTCATTTTACTCAAATATGTGGGAAATTCATTGGGAACATAAAGGTGTATGATATGGAATTTAAATATTAATTTGTTAAATTGAAGAGTAAGAATGCACATAATTACATTTTATGTAGATTGTTGTGACTTGTATTTTGTTGTTTGTTTCTTTTATTATTTCATTTGAAAATCACATGAAAAGCATTTAAGAAAAATAAGGCAAGAAGGAGGGGCAATAAGATATATACCGGAATCCAAATACATGAAAGAAATAAAGGAAAATGTTAGATTTACAAAAGGAACAAGTATAAAAGAAATGACCCATGTCATAAAGTCAAATCGCAGTTATATGGAGTGGGCCTTATATGTGTGTGTGTGTGTGTGTGTGTGTGTGTTAACAATGTGGTTAGATCGCAATTGTGAAAAGTGCAGCGATCAGTTACATGAAATATACCACATGAATTGCTGATCAACGGTTGCGATTATTGAAAACTATGCAAAGCTTTGAAAAGGCGGAAAAGGTTTCAGTTACATGTTTTATATGCGTTTCTATCGTAAAATATTATAACATAAATAACCGCTTAACAGGCCGGACCCGAAGCGCATATATATTATGTTTAAAGTTCGTCGGGCCCGCAATATGGGTGGTTGGCTCCGCAGCTCTTCAGGTCCGTGGCTCCGATTGCGATTATCGATTGGGTTCTGGACCCGAAAATTTATATGGTGTATTTTCTAAGAGCAGCGGGTCTGATATAATTTGAAAGGCTTATGTTATATGCATTGATCGGGCCGATCGTGATATGCGATAAGGGTTGGACCCGAACATATATATAACATATTTTAACAGCCCAGCGTGTCTGTAAAGCATTGAATACATATGTTGGGGCATTCAATGATTGCCAATTGCGATATGGGACTTTATATACATAACATGCCGACTATGGATACCTTGGAAATAGTCTTAAGCCTATATTGAAAAGGAAAAACATACACTATCATATATTTTCATTATAAACGCATAGTCCATGTATTTTCATGGTTATTGCAGCCGGGTGCGTAAGTTAAGTTTTACAGGGGTTTTTGGGCCGATTGTGACTTGCGATAGAAGTCATGTTGAGTTCTAGATTAATAATAAACATTAATTTTGTTGTGTAACGTTGGAAATCAGGGATTAGAGCGCTGAAGTAGAAGGCAATATGAAATGTTTCTTGGCATTTTGGCTAATCAGAATGCAATGTAAGCCCAATATTATGCAAGCATCATTAAAACATTTACAAAGGCATTCGACAGTAAACTGACAAAGCAAGTTAGCAGTTACCATCTATTTCTAAATTCAGTTTTGTTTTGTTATTTCTTGTTCTTCGAGGTGTTTTCACCGTCTGTAAATTCTGTAATAGTTTTATTTCATATAGTTAGAAAGTAGTTAGATAGATTTTAGAAATTCATAACTGTTCCACAGAGTATAAAAGGTGGAAAATTTACCAAGAAAGGGTTGGAATTTTGGAGAACCAGGCCACTGTATTTTTGATAAAATCATTGATTAATAAAACAATCAGAAGTTTCCAAGAGTTGTTACATATAATTTGTAAGTTTCACTATCATGTGTCATGCAATGTTTTCTTCTTTTTAAGTGTAGTAATGAAGCTGTAGGGTTAAATCCCTTAAAGAGCGCTCCTATACTTAAAGTCCTCATTTCCTTTCTAAGTTATAGATAGTAGTTTCTGTGAGAGATGAACATACTGTCTATGATTTATTCCTCATTATCATAACTCCTCTAAGTTACAAATAATAGTTCCTATGAGAGATTAGCATATTGTCTTTAACTTCCCCTTCAAACTTTCCTCATCCATCATTTATATTTAGCAGCAAATGGAATTCTGAGAATTTCTGTTCATACATGTATTAAGAGTCTAAGGCCAAGTTTTCCAAGTCCTTCATTTGGTAATCTAATAAATAATAAGTGATAGTAAATAATCTTCATTAATGTCTTAAGCACAATTTCCCTATAGTCAGGAAATTGGTTTCTTAAGGAATGACATTAATTAATGTCTTAAGCACAATTTCCCTACAGTCAAGAAATTGGTTTCTTAAGGAATGACATTAATTAGTGTTGTTACCGGGGAGAGAAGATAAGAAGGTTTTTCCTGGGTTTTCACTATTTTCCTCTGGTTGTTTAGTGAGGAGGAAATATTTTTTTGTTTTGAATCAAATCAATAACTCTGCCTTCAAGAAGGCCCCATACAAGATCAGACATTTCACAAAAGAAGGCCCAAGCTTTTTCAGATACTAAAAGGATGTTTTCAAGGAGGGCTAGGCTAGGACCTCAAACAGACCAATTCCTGTATTGTCTGCATTAAGCAGCAACTTATCTGAACATTCATCTAATATAGATTCATCTTTTTCATCATCTGCATTTCAGGAACCTAGCTGTCAAAAACAATCTTTTGAGTCTATTACTTTTCATTTACCTGCTGTAATTATTCAACCTAAACCAATAACCACATTACCTCCTTTGCATAGTCCGTTTGCATTTCAATCAAGTTCCACATCTGTAGGTAATCAAAGTTCAGTAAACATGGCAGCCCCTGCATTCCTAGTTAATAGGTATTCACCTGTTCAACTACCACAACCTTACAATCAAATGCCATAGGATTACCTCAAAATTCTTCTTCATTTTTTAGGAGAATATGTACAAACAATAGAGAATCAAGTAGTAGTAATTTATAATTATGCAAAAAGCCTAAACATTGAACATTAAGATGTTGTTCTAGGACTTTTTGATCAGTCCCTGGATGGCGAAGCGGGGAAATAGTTCAAAGGTCTTCCCAATAACTCTATTCCTTCTTGGGAAGAGATGGAACATGTCTTTATTCTGAGATGGGGAGAAAAAATAGACCATGGATATTCATTAACAGAATTTAATGCCATAAAGAAGAAGTCTGATGAAACTATGGTTGAATTTGTCAGAAGATTCAACAAATTGTACAATAGTCTACTAGTAGAGATAAAGCCTCCTCCTGCTGGCGCAAAAATCACTTTTGCAGGGGCTTTTGAATCAAATTTTGGATTTACATGAAGGGAAAGGAGAGCTCCAACTCTTGATCAAATCCAAACAGATGCTTTAGAGATAGAAGCGAATCTGGTGGCTGCAAAAAAAACACGAGAAGCACAACTTTCCCAAGATAAGGGAAAAGTAAAGATGAAATCCTCCCAAAGTCAATCATTGGAGGATATGTGTAATATAATTAAAACCATGTCAGATAAGTTAAATAGATTAGAGTTAGAAAACAAGAACTCTCAGATAAAAAAGTAGTTTAATAAGAACTTTAATCCCCAATTTAGAAGGCAACTTTTGCAAATTTTGAAAAAGAAAAGAAAATATCAAAATCAAATTCAAGCACCATTGTACATTGAAGCAGATATTGGTGAAGAATAGCCTGAAGATCAAATTTCTACATTATATGCAGTTGATGAAGATGAACTTGGCATTGAAGGAGAAGAGTACGTGTATGATGAAGCAGATGCTATTCATAATGAAAATGAAATTGATGAGTATTGAAAACAATTTTCTGATTTTATGCAGGATGAACTACATAAAAAATATGACCGAAGATCTAGGAAAAGATCAAGAAATCAAGAAAATGAAGGTGAGCAACAAGTTTCAAATTCCTCATCGAAGGTGACTCCACAATAATCTCAATCTGCAAAACAAGTAGATAAAGGAAAATAGCAGCAAAATACGAATAGAAAACAACAAATACTTCGAGGTGAGTCTTCTCAAAATCAAGTTGAAAAAATTCATTTGAAGAAGCTTGTTTCATTCCTCAAACAATTCCAGTCAATAAGAAAGGTGAAGATGAGAATGAGAGGATTGCTAAACAGGGTCACTTGTTTAGTCTTACTAAGGAGCTAGAAAAGGTAAGAATACAGTTTCCCCTTACAGGATTGGTAAGAGCACCTACTTATCAAAAGGAAATTGTGGAGTTCATTAATTTAAAAGAAAGTGAGAGTGATACTGTAAATATGCAGGAAGATAAAATAGTAGTCGTTTTTGGCTCGCATGGAGAGGAATTATATTCTTCAATACCTCCTTTTTATATTTCCCTATTGGTTCATGATTTCCTTCTACATAACTACATGTTTGATTCAGGAGCTTCACACAATCTTATTCCTCTGTTAGTGATGAAGCAATTAAATCTACAAGTGACCAAACCTTACAAATATTTGTATTCTTTTGATTCAAACAAGGTCAAGTGTCTAGGGGTTATTAAAGATTTGGCAGTGTCACTAGCCCAAATTCCATTTAGAAGTTTGGTCATGGATGTTGTAGTAGCAGATATTCATGCCAGATTTGGAATGCTTCTGTCTAGGTCTTGGGGGGCTAAATTGGGAGGTGTTTTGAAGTTGGATTTTACATATGTTGTTATACCAGTTCTTAGTGGGGCGGAGAGGAGATTGTACAGAGAAACTAGGTTTGTAAAAACTATTACGAGAAATGGAGCAAGCAACTCACCTATGTATAGTCAGGAGAAGGATGATTTTTCTTATTTCACATTGCATTATAATGCAGAGCTGGATGAAGACAATTAGAAACAACTTGCTTCAGCCAATGTAATTACAAATCTACAAACGGAAGAAGTGTGGAAATGTTTCTTTGACTGAGCTTACTCAAAAGAAGGAACAGGCATTGATTTTCTTCTAATTGCACCTGGAGGTAATCCGTTTCCTTTTTCTTTCAAATTAGAGTTTGAGGCAACTAACAACATGGCAGAATATGAGTCTTTGATTATTGCACTACAAACAATGAAACAAATGGGAGTCAAATCGATTTCTGCTTTTGGAGATTCAGAGCTAATTATTAAGTAGATAAAATATCGCTGCCAAACAAAGCATCATAGACTTCGAGCATATAAAAATGAGGTATGGGATTTGGTTGAAAACTTCTTTGAAGCTTTTAACATTCAATTCATTCCGAGGGATGAAAATAGATTGGCAGATTCATTGGCTATAGCTGCTAGCACTTTCAAGCCTCCTATTAATCCAAGATTAAGATGTGAGGTAGAAATGAAACACAGATCTTCTCTTCCCGATAATGTTAAGAACTAGCAAGTTTTTGAAGATGACTATCAGTTTAAGGAGTTTTTAACTGTGGTTTACGAGTTCCAGTGCACAGAAATTGATCAGGATGAAGAAGAGACAGCAGAAAGTGCAGGAGCCAATGGTTTTAAAGATTCAATAGCAAATCAGAAGATTGTTCAATTGAAAGATAATTTTCTGCCAAAGGGACTTGTTCCTCTTGAAAGGATTTTTAATTCCAATGATGTGGCAGTTGGCCCAGGGAAAATCTCACAGGATGAACATATTCAAGATCACAACATTTGCACTCAGGAGAATCCCAAGTTAGTCAAATTGTATGCTCAAGTTCCACCTAATTTTCAAGAGAGGTATCTTAAACTTTTCAAGAATTAGGTTGATGCCTTTGCATGGTCCTATGAATATCTCAAAACTTATGATGTAAATATTATTCAGCATAAAATTCCTTTGAAGGAGAGGGTTAAACCCTACAAACAGAAGCTTACGCAGATAAATCCTCTCCTTATACTGTCAATTGAAAAGGAGGTCAAGAAGTTGTTGGATGCTAAAATCATAGCCCCACTCAGATATTGTGATCGGGTGGCTAATTTGGTACCTATGAGAAAGAAAAATGGAGAAATAAGGTTGTGTGTTGATTTCAAAAATCTAATATAGCTTCTTTGAAAGATAATTATCCTTTGCCTAAAATGGACCATGTGCTGCAAAAGGTAACAAGATCTTTCAGAATGTCAATGCTAGATGGATTTTTTGGTTATAACCAGGTGGCTGTGGAGAAGGAGGATCAGAAGAAAACATCGTTCACAACTCCCTGGGGAACATTTATATATGCCAGAATTCCTTTCCGATTGATGAATGCAGGAGCTACATTTCAAAGGGCTATGGACATCGCTTTTGTTGGAGATAAGTTTGTAGTAATATATTTGGATGATATTATTGTTTTTTCTAAGTCTGATGAAGAACATTTAGATAATTTGAAAAGAACTTTTGATAAACGTAGAATATTTGAACTTTCTTTAAGTCCCAAGAAATCAATTTTTTCTCTGGAGGAAGGAAAATTGTTGGGACACATTGTTTCCAGAGAAGGAGTGAAGATAGATCCAACCAGAGTACAAGCTGTGCAGAAAATACCATTGCCCAGAAGTGAAAAAGATATTCAAAATTTTATGGGAAAGATAAAATTCCTAAGTATATTTGTATCGAATTACACAAATATCTTGAAAGAAATCACTAATATGCTGAAGAAGGAGAATGAAGTACACTAGACTAAGGAAGCTAAGGAATCATTTTCGAAAATTAAAGAGGCATTACATGCAACTCCAATTTTAATCAGCCCTGATTACCAGAGGACTTTATTTTTTCATTTGCCTCTTCAAGTTCGATAACTACTATCTTACTCCAGAAGAATGGTGAAGGGAGAGAACAACCAATTCCATTGTTCATCTCCTAAAGAAAACCATTACAGAAAATCCGAGAGATTGGGACTCTAAGTTGAAGTTTGCTTTGTGGGCTGCAAGAGTAACTACAAGAAGATCTATAGGGAAATCACCTTTTGAATTAGTATATGGAACTCAGGCTTTGTTTCCAAGTCAACTTGTGAAACCAATGATTGCGATGATTTAGGAGGCAAAAGAAGAGATAAATGCTTTAGTAAGAAGAATGAACAAAGCGGTGGAGCTTAGCGAAAATAGAGACAAGGTAAGGGACAATTTGATTACATATTATTCCAAGATGAAAACTATTTTTGACAAAAGCCAGGGAAATTGATTTCAAAGTTGCAGACTTAGTATTGAGATGGGATACCAGAAGAGAGGATAAGGGTAAGCATGGGAAGTTCGATCCCCTCTAGTATGGCCCTTTTAGAATCTCTGAAGTGAGATCAAATAATACCTTCATCCTTGAAAATCTTGATGGTGAGACTCTACAACTGCCTATTAATGGGCAATATTTAAAACACTACTTCTAGTTATAAAGATCAAGCATCATTTCATTGTGAATACCAGAGTGAAGTCATTGTAAAAATGCCATAATATTTCAGTTTATGCAGAGCAATATATGACTATATGCCCAAGGTGAAGGCACTAATTTGTGGTTGTTAGTGCTTCTGTGGCAAAAGCACTATCCCCAGGTGGAGCCAGATGTTGTGACTTGTATTTTGTTGTTTGTTTCATTTATTATTTCATTTAAAAATCGTTTGAAAAGAATTTAAAAAAAATAAGGCAAGAAGGAGGGGCAATAAGATATATACCGTAATCCAAATACATGAAAGAAATAAAGGAAAATGTTAGATTTACAAAAAGAACAAGCATAAAGGAAATGACCCATTTTATAAAGTCAAATTCTAGTTATATGGATCGGGCCTTATATATATGTGTGTGTTAACGATGTGATTAGATCGCAATCGCAAAAGGTGTAGTGGGCAGTTACATGAACTATACCACAGGAATCACCGATCACCGATTGTGATTCTTCAAAACTGTGAAGAGCTTTGAAAAGGAAGAAAATGTTTTGGTTATATGTTTTATATGTGTTTCTATCATAAAATATTATAACATTAATAAGCACTTAACAGGCCAGACCCGAAGCACATAAATATTATGTTTAAAGTTCGTCAGTTCCGCAGTATGGGTGGTTGGCTCCACAATTCCGATTGCAATTACCGATTGGGTTCCGAACCATAAAACTTATATGGTGTATTTAATAAGAGTGATGGGTTCGATATAATGTGAAACACTTATGTTATATGCATTGACCTCGCTGATCGTGATATGCGATAAGGGTTGGACCCGAACATATATATAACATATTTTAACAGCCTGGTGGGTGTGTAAAGCATTGAATACTTATGTTGGTGCATTCAATGATTTCCGATTGCGATATGGCACTTTATATATCTAACATACCGACTGTGGATACCTTGGAAATAGTCTTAAGCCTGTATTGAAAAGGAAAAACATACGTTATCATATATTTTCATTATAAATGCATAGTCTTAGTATTTTCATCGTTATTGCAGTTTGGTGCGTAAGTTAAGTTTTACAGGGGTTTTTGGGACGATTGTGACTTGCGATAGAAGTCATGTTGAGTTCCAGATTAATGATAAATGTTAATTTTGTTGTGTTATGTTGGAAATCAAGGATTAGAGCACTAAATAAGAAGAAAATCTGATATGTTTCTTGGCATTTTGGCCAATCAAAATGCATTGTAAGTGCAACATTATGCAAGCATCATGACATCGTTTACAAAGGCATTTGGCAGTAAACCAACAGAGCAAGCCAGCAGTTACCATATGTTTCTAAATTCAGTTTTGTTTTGTTATTTCTTGTTCTTGAAGGTGTTTTAACCCTCTGTAAATTTTGTAATAATTTTATTTCATATAGTTAGAAAGTAGTTAGAAAGTAGCTAGATAGGTTTCAGAAATTCATAACTATTCCACAGGGTATAAAATGTGGAAAATTTAATAAGAAAGGGTTGGAATTTTGGAGAACTAGGCCATTGTATTTCTAATAACATCATTGATTAATAAAACAACCAGAAGTTTCTAGGAGTTGTTACATATAATTTGTAAGTTTCACTATCATGTGTCATGTAATGTTTTCTTCTTTTTAAGTGTAGTAGTGAAGCTGTAGGGTTAAATCCCTTAAAGAGTGCTCCTATACTTAAAGTCCTCATTACCTTTCTAAGTTATAGATAGTAGTTTCTATGAGAGATCAACATATTTTCTATGATTTATTCCTCATGATCATAAATCCTCCAAGTTATAGATAATAGTTCCTGGGAGAGATTAGCATATTGTCTTTAACTTCCCCTTCAAACTTTCCTCATTCATCATTTATATTTACTAGCAGAAAATGGCATTCTGAGAATTTCTGATCATACATGTATTAAGAGTCTAAGGCCAAGTTTTCCAAGTCCTTCATTTGGTAATCTAATAAAAAATAAGTGATAGTAAATAATCTTTATTAATGTCTTAAGCACAATTTCCCTACAACAAAGAAATTGGTTTCTTAAGGAACAACATTAATTGGCATCGTTGTCAGGGAGAGAAGACAAGAAGGTTTTTCCCTGGTTTTCACTATTTTCCTCTGTTTGTTCAATGAGGAGGAAATATTTGGCTATTTTGACTCAAATCAATAACTCTAGCTTCTTGAAGGCTCCATACAAGATCAAACACTTCACAAAAGAAGGCTCAATCTTTTTCAGATCCTGAAAGGCTATTTTCAAGGAGGGCTAGGAAGTCTAGGACCTCAAATAGACCAATTCCTGTATTATCTACATTAAGAAGCAACTTATCTGAACATTCATCTGATATAGAGTCATATTTTTCATCATCTGCATTTCAGGAACCTAGCTGTCAAGACCAATCTTTTGAGTCTGTTACTTTTCATTTACGTGCTGTAATTATTCAACCTCAACCAATAACCAAATTATCTCCTTCGCATAGTCCGTTTGAATTTCAATCATTTTCCACAACTATAGGTAATAAAAGTTCAGTAAACATGGCAGCCCCTGTGTTCCTATTCAGTAGGTATGCACCTCTTCAACTACCACAACCTTACAATCAAATGCTAGAGGATTACCTCAAAATTCTTCCTCGTTTTTCTGGAGAAGATGTACAAACAACAGAGAATCATGTAGTAGTCTTTTGTAATTTTGCAAAAAGCCTAAATTTTGAATGTTTAGATGTTGTTCTAAGACTTTTTGTTCAGTCCTTGGATGGAGAAGCGAGTAAATGGTTCAGAGGTCTTCCCAATAATTCTATTTCTTCTTGGGAAGAGATGGAACATGTGTTTATTCTTTGATGGGGAGAAAAAAGAGACCATGGATATTCATTAACATAATTTAATGATATAAGATGAAACCGTGGTTGAATTTGTTAGAAGATTCAACAAATTGTACAATAGTCTACCTGCAGAGATAAAGCCTCCTCTTGCTGGTGAAAAAATCACTTTGCAGGGATTTTGAATCAAATTTTGGATTTACATTAAGGGAAAGGAGAGCTCCAACTCTTGATCAAATCCAAACAGATGCTTTAGAAATAGAAGCGAATCTGGTGGTTGCAAGAAAAGCACCAGAAACACAACTTTCCCAAGACAAGGGAAAAGAAAAGATGGAATCCTCCTAAAGTCAATCATTCGAGGATATGTGTAATATAATTAAAACCATGTCATATAAGTTAAATAGATTAGAGTTAGAAAACAAGAAATCTCATAGACAAATGCAGTTTAATAAGAACCTTAATCTCCAATTTAGAAGGCAACCTTTTCAAATTTTGCAAAAGGAAAGGAAAGATCAAAATGAAATTCAAGCACCATTGTACATAGAAGCAGATCCTGATGAGGAATAGTCTGAAGATCAAATTTCTACATTATATGGAGTTGATGAAGATGAACTTGGCATTGAAGGAGAAGAATATGTGTATGATGAAGTAGATGCTATTCATAATGAAAATGAAATTGATGAATATTGGAAATAGTTTTCTAATTTTATGCAGGATAAACTACATAAAAGTATGACCTGAGATCTAGGAAAACATCGAGAAATCAAGAAAATGAAGGTGAGTAGCAAGTTTCAACTTCCTCATCGAAGGCGAATCCACAAGAATATTAGTCTACAAAACAAGTAGATAAAGGAAAGCAACAACAAAATAATAATAACAAACCACAAATACTTTGAGGTGAGTCTTCTCAAAATCAAGTTGAAAAAATTCAATTGGAGAAGCTTGTTTCAATTCCTCAAACAATTCAAGTCAATAAAAAAGGTGAAGATGAGAATGAAAGGATTGCTAAATAGGGTCACTTGTTTAGTTTTACCAAGGAGCTGGAAAAGGTAAGAACACCGTTTCCGCTTACAGAATTTGCAAGAGCACCTACTTATCAAAAGGAAATTGCTGAGTTCATTAATTTAAAAGAAAGTGAGAGTGATACTGTAAATATGGAGGAAGATAAACCAGTAGTGGTTTTTGGCCGGCATGTAGAGGAAATAGATTCTTCAATACCTCCTTTTTATATTTCCCTATTGGTTCATGATTTCCTTCTACATAATTGCATGTTTGATTCAGGAGCTTCACATAATCTTATTCCTCTGTCAATGATGAAGCAATTAAATCTGCAAGTGACCAAACCTTACTTGTATTCTTTTGATTCAAACAAGGACAAGTGTTTGGGGATTATTTAATATTTGGCAGTGTCACTAGCCCAAGTTCCATCTAGAAGTTTGGTCATGGATGTTATAGTAGCAGATATTCCTGCCAGATTTGGAATGCTTTTGTCTAGGTCATTGGGGGATAAATTGGGAGGTGTTTTGAAGTTGGATTTTACATATGTTATTATACTAGTTTGTGGAGGAATTTAGTCCACCTTCAAGCATAAAACACAAATGGGTTCTCATAGAAAATATTACTTCACCAGGTAGAGGCAATTCCTTCTAAGAGAGCAAATGATCAGAGAGTGATGAAATTCTTGGAAGAAAATATTTTCAGCAGATTTGGATGTCCCATTAAAGTTATAACAAACTGTAGTGCCCACTCTAGTTTCCTGACTCTAATATGACATTATCTTACATACTTTAGTCTACGAGTAACTCAGGCTGAGGATCCAGAAACGTGACTCTATTATTAGTGAATGTGATGGTTATGTATGTTCTCTATTAATATTATGATTACGATATAATTAACGGTTATGTGTACTCTGATATCATGATGGTGATAGTAGTAAAGGATAGACATGTTTCTATTGATGTTATAATGATGATAGATTTGATCTATATGTATGGTTCCATTAAGGTTATGATGATGCTAGTCATGATGGAGGTATCCCCTATGTTATCTACTTACATTAGTTCTGGTTCACAATGAACAATGATGTGAATGACTAGGTGATGGTAATAATGCTATTATGACAATGACTAATACTGAAAAACCTCGTTACTGATTATTATGGAGTATGACAGGAAAACCACCAGAGGAACTCGCACATGACGAGTTGATGACACCTGGTTTGATGAAAATTTATATTATTTTATCTTTGAAATTCTAATTGATTTTGAAACCTGCTATATATGTTTATCTATATTCTGATGATATATTAATGGTTGCAGGCATAGATGAGTTGCTTGGCCGAATGACTCACATATGGGTGATGGGGTTGTACAGTTGGATGGAACTACATGGGAGGGGTGGGACAGAGTCCCTGATCTCACCCACTACCCCTCCCGCCGTGACTTGGGCTGGAAGGGTTGAAACACCTTTGCCTTGAAGATCACAATGCCATGAGGGCAGGTCCCAAAGTTGGGTCGCTCATGAGGAGTTTACTTGGGGGTGCGCATCAAGGCGGATTCCTTGATCCCCGGCACCATTAGTCTCACTATAGCAGGCAACATAAGAGATGATAGTGGTCTATGACGTTGCACGATA
>APFE031565460.1:30188-43665 GCA_000404065.3 Pinus taeda
TATGCATGACATGCCAAGTGTCATCTATGAGGACTCTTATAAAAGAAGGGGCAAGCCATGGTAGAGGGGACTTTTTGGAACCCTAGTGTTGGATGGATGATATGATATCAAAGCAGTGATTACGAAGCTATAGTGAGTTTGGTGAGGTAGAGGATTTTTAGAGAGGGGACTCTTGAGCCAAGGTGTGCTCTCCTCTGCCAGCTAGAGCCTGCCTCCATTATACAACTCCATTGCAGCTCGGGGGTCTGCGGGGAAGAAGAGTACCCAAGGAGTAGGCTGGGAGGTTAACTGGTGGGTCTTCGCATTCGGATCAAGTGCGTTATCATTCACTCGCAGAAGCGATCGGCAACAAGGGAATACCAGTAACAACAGAGCAAGCGGAGTCTTGCCTTCTGGTGAACGGTACATATGTATTTCATTACTAATTGATCTTAGTTTAAAGTATGTAAATGTTATGTTATGTTCCTAAAATGAGTCTGAGCAATGTGTGTGTTGAATAAATTTGAAATCTCAATGTGTTTCCTTTCTGGTCATATTTGCTGGTTAAAAAAAATAAAAAAAAATATGTGTATAGCATAAACGGGTCCTTACACAAACAACGCTCAAGTCTTCAATTCAAGTAAGTTCATTGCTTTTTGTCAAAAATATAATGTTATTTTGGCTCATTCGACAGCTTACCACCCTCAGGGAAATGGACTAGCTGAATCCACTAACAAGACTTTGATGAAGATCCTAAAGAAAACCATTACAGAAAATCAGAGAAATTGGGACTCTAAGTTGAAGTTTGCTTTGTGGGCCGCAAGAGTAACTGCAAGAATATCTATAGGGAAATCACCTTTTGAATTAGTATATGGAACTCAGGCTTTGTTTCCAAGTCAACTTGTGAAAATAGTGATTGCGATGATTCAGGAGGCAAAAGAAGAGCTAGATGCTTTGGTAAGAAGAATGAACAAAGCGGTGGAGCTTAGCGAAAATAGAGACAAGGTAAGGGACAATTTGATTACATATCAGTCCAAGATTAAAACTATTTTTGACAAAAAAGATAGGGAAATTGATTTCAAAGTTGCTAACTTAGTATTGAGATGGGATACCAGAAGAGAGGATAAGGGTAAGCATGGGAAGTTCAATCTCCTTTGATATGTCCCTTTCAAAATCTCTGAAGTGAGATCCAATAATACCTTCATCCTTGAAAATCTTGATGGTGAGACTCTACAGCTACCTGTTAATGTGCAATATTTAAACACTACTTCTAGTTTTAAAGATCAAGCATCATTTCATTGTGAATACCGGAGTGAAGTCATTGTACAAATGACATAGTCTTTCAGTTTATGCAGAGCAATATATGACTCCATGCCCGAGGTGAAGGCACTAATCTGCGGTTCTTAGTGCTTCTGTGGCAAAATCACTATCCCCAGGCGGAGCTAGATGTTGTGACTTGTATTTCGCTGTTTGTTTCATTTATTATTTCATTTGCAAATCACTTGAAAAGCATTTAAAAAAATTAAGGAAAAAAAGAGGGGCAATAAGATATATATCAGAATCCAAACACATGAAGGAAATAAACGAAAATGTTAGATTTACAAAAGGAACAAGTATAAAGGAAATGACCCATATGATATAGTCAAATCGCAGTTATATGGAGCGGCCCTTATATATATGCGTGTGTGTTAACGATGAGATTAGATGGCAATCGCAAAAGGTGCAGTGGGAAGTTACATGAACTATACCACAGGAATAGCTGATCGTCGATTGCGATTCTTGAAAGCTGTACAGAGCTTTGAAAAGGTAGAAAAGGTTTTGGTTACATGTTTTATATGCATTTCTATCATAAAGGATTATAAGATAAATAAGCACTTAACAGGCCAGACCCGAAGCACATATATATTATGTTTAAAGTTTGCCAGGTCTGCAATATGGGTGGTTGGCTTCGTAGCTCCGATTGCAATTACCGATTGGGTTCTAGACTTGAAAACATATATGGCATATTTTATAAAAGTGACAGGTCTGATATAATGTGAAATACTTATGTTATATGCATTGACCCCACTAATCGCTATATGCGATAAGGTCTGGCCCTGAACATATATATAACATATTTTAATAGACCAGTGGATGCGTAAAGCGTTGAATACGTATGTTAGTGAATTCAATGATTGTCGATTGCGATATGGCACTTTATACATATAACATGCCGAATGTGGATACCTTAGAAATAGTCTTAAGCCTGTATTGAAAAGGAAAAACATACGTTATAATATATTTTCATTATAAAGGCATAGTCCCCGTTTTTTCATGGTTATTGCAGCTGGGTGCGTAAGTTAAGTTTTACAGGGGTTTTTGGGCCAATTTTGACTTGCGATACAAGTCATGTTGAGTTCCAGATTAATAATAAATGTTAATTTTGTTGTGTAATGTTGGAAATCACAGATTAGAGCACTGAAGAAGAAGACAATCTGATATGTTTCTTGGAATTTTGGCCAATCAAAATGCAATGTAAGCCCAATATTATGCAAGCATCATTATAGCGTTTACAAAGGCATTCGACTGTAAACTGACAGAGCAAGATAGCAGTTACCATCTATTTCTAAATTTAGTTTTGTTTTGTTATTTCTTGTTCTTGGAGGTGTTTTCACCCTCTGTAAATTCTGTAACAGTTTTATTTCATATAGTTAGAAAGTAGTTAGATAGGTTTAAGAAATTCATAACTGTTCCACAAGGTATAAAAGGTGGAAAATTTACTAAGAAAGGGTTGGAATTTTGGAGAACTAGGCTACTGTATTTCTGATAACATCATTGATTAATAAAAAAACCAGAAGTTTTTAGGAGTTGTTACATATAATTTGTAAGTTTCACTATCATGTGTCATGCAATGTTTTCTTCTTTTTAAGTGTAGTAATGAAGCTGCAAGGTTAAATCCCTTAAAGAGCACTCCTATACTTAAAGTCCTCATTTCCTTTCTAAGTTATAGATAGTAGTTTGTATGAGAGATGAACATATTGTCTATGATTTATTCCTCATGATCATAACTCCTCTAAGTTACAGATAATAGTTCCTGTGAGAGATCAACATGTTGTCTTTAACTTCTCTTTCAAACTTTCCTTATTCATCATTCATATTTAGAAGCAAATGGCATTCTGAGAATTTTTTATCATACATGTATTAAGAGTCTAAGGCCAAGTTTTCCAAGTCCTTCATTGGTAGTCTAATAAACAATAAGTGACGATAAATAATCTTTATTAATGTCTTAAGCACAATTTCCCTACAACCAGGAAATTGGTTTCTTAAGGAACAACATTAATTGGCGCCGTTTCTAGGGAGAGAAGAGAAGAAGCTTTTTCGTTGGGTTTTCACTATTTTCCTCTGGTTGTTCAGTGAGGAGGAAATATTTATTTGTTTTGAATCAAACCAATAGCTCTAGCTTCAAGAAGGCCCCATACAAGATCAAACACTTCACAAGAGAATGCTCAAGCTTTCTCAGATCCTGAAAGGCTGTTTTCAAGGAGGGCTAGGAAGTCTAGGACCTCAAATAGACCAATTCCTATATTGTCTACATTAAGTAGGAACTTATATTAACATTCATCTGATATACAGACATCTTTTTCATCATATGCATTTTAGGAACCTAGCTTTCAAGACCAATCTTTTGAGTTTGTTACTTTTCATTTCCCTGCTGTAATTATTCAACCTAAACCAATAACCACATTACCTCCTTTGCATAGTTTGTTTGCATTTTAATCAAGTTCCACATCTGTAGGTAATCAAAGTTCAGTAAACATGGCAGCCCCTGTGTTCCTAGTCAATAGGTATGCATCTGTTTAACTACCACAACCTTACAATCAAATGCCAGAGGATTACCTCAAAATTCTTCCTCGTTTTTTTGGAGAAGATGTACAAACAATAGAGAATCATGCACTAGTATTTTGTAATTTTGCAGAAAGTATAAATGTTAAACATTTATATGTTGTTCTAAGAAGTTTTGTTCAGTACCTACATGGAGAAGCGAGGAAGTGGTTCAAAGTTCTTCCCAATAATTCTTTTCCTTCTTGGGAAGAGATGGAACGTGTGTTTATTTTGAGATGGGGAGAAAAAAGAGACCATGGGTATTCATTAATAGAATTTAATGCCATAAAGATGAAGTCCGATGAAACCGTGGCTGAATTTGTCAGAAGATTCAACAAATTTTACAATAGTCTACTAGCATAGATAAAGCCTCCTCCTGCTGGTGAAAAAATCGCTTTTACAGGGGCTCTTGAATCAAATTTTGGATTTACATTAAGGGAAAGGAGAGATCCAACTATTGATAAAATCCAAATAGATGCTTTAGAGATAGAAGTGAATATGGTGGCTATAGGAAAAGCACCAGAAACACAACTTTCCTAAGACAAGGGAAAAGCAAAGATGAAATCCTCCCAAAGCCAATCATTGGAGGATATGTGTAATATAATTAAAACCATATCAGATAAGTTAAATAGATTAGAGTTAGAACACAAGAAATCTCAGAGACAAACACAATTTAATAAGAACTTTAATCCCCAATTTAGAAGGCAACCTTTGCAATTTTTGCAAAAGGAAAGAAACGATCAAAATCAAATTCAAGCACCATTGTACATAGAAGCAGATCCTGGTGAAGAACAGTTTGAAGATCAAATTTATACATTATATGGAGTTGATGAAGATGAACTTGGCATTGAAGGAGAAGAATATGTGTATGATGAAGCAGATGCTATTCATAATGAAAATGAAATTGAAGAATATTGCAAACAATTTTCTGATTTTATGCAGGCTGAACTACATAAAAAATATGACCCGAGATCTAGGAAAAGATCGAGAAATCAAGAAAATGAAGATGAGAAGCAAGTTTCAACTTCCTCATCGAAGATGATTCCAGAAGAATCTCAGTTTTCTAAACAAGTAGGTAAAGGAAAACAATAGTGAAATAGGAATAACAAACGTCAAATACTTCGAGCTGAGTCTTCTCAAAATCAAGCTGAAAAAATTCATTTGGAGAAGCTTGTTTCAATTCCTCAAACAATTCAGTCAATAAGAAAGGTGAAGATGAGAATGAAAGGATTGCTAAACAAGGTCACCTATTTAGTCTTACCAAGGAGCTGGAAAAGGTAAGAATATAGGTTCCCCTTACAGAATTGGAAAGAGCACCTACTTATCAAAAGGAAATTGCCGAGTTCATTAATTTAAAAGAAAGTGAGATTGAAATTGTAAATATGCAGGAAGATAAACCAGTAGTGGTTTTTCGCTCGCATGTAGAGGAAGTAGATTCTTTAATACCTCCTTTTTATATTTCCCTATTGGTTCATGATTTTCTTCTACATAATTGCATGTTTGATTCAGGAGGTTCACACAATCTTATGCGTCTGTCAGTGATGAAGCAATTAAATATGCAAGTGACCAAACCTTGTATTATTTTGATTCAAGCAAGGTCAAGTGTCTGGGGGTTATTAAAGATTTGGCAATGTCACTATCCCAAATTCCATCTAAAAGTTTGGTCATGGATGTTGTAGTAGCAGATATTCCTGCCAGATTTGGAGTGCTTCTGTCTCGGTCCTCAGGGGCTAAATTGGGAGGTGTTTTGAAGTTGGATTTTACATATGCTATTATACCAATTTTTGGTGGGGAGGACATGAGATTGTATAGAGAAACTAGGTTTGTAAAAACTATTACGAAAAATGGAGCAAACAACTCACATGTGTATAGTCAGGAGAAGGATGATTTTGCTTGTTTCACACTGCATGATAATCTAGAGCTGGCTGAAGATAATCAGAAGCAGCTTGCTTTAACCAATGTAATTAGAAAGCTGCAAACAGAAGAAGTGTGGAAATGTTTCTTTGACGGAGCTTATTCAAACGAAGGAACATGTGCTGGTTTTCTTCTAATTGCACATGTAGGTAATCTGTTTCCTTTTTCTTTCAAATTGGAGTTTGAGGCAACTAACATCGTGGCAGAATATGTGTCTTTGATTATTGCTCTACAAATAGCTAAATAGATGGGAGTCAAATCAATTTTTGCTTTTGGAGATTTGGAGCGAATTATTAAGCAGATAAAAGATCACTGCCAAACAAAACATCCTAGACTCCGAGCATATAGAAATGAGGTACGGGATTTGATTGAAAATTTCTTTGAAGATTTTAACATTTAGTTCATTCCAAGGGATGAAAATAGATTGGCAGATTCATTGGCTGTAGCTGCTAGCACTTTCAAGCCTCCTATTAATCCAAGATTAAGATATGAGGTAGAAATGAGACACAGACCTTGTGTTCCTCATAATGTTAAGAAATGATAAGTTTTTAAAGATGACCAGTAGATTAAAGAGTTTCTAACTATGGTTGAGGAGTTCCAAGGTACAGAAATTGATTAGGACAAAGAAGAGACAACAAAAAATGTAGGAGCCATTGGTTTTAATGATTCAATAGCAAATCAGAAGATTGTTCAATTAAAAGATAATTTTCTGCCAAAGGCACTTGTTCCTCTTGAAAGGCTTCTTAATTCCAATGATGTGGTTGTGGACCCAGGGAAAATCTCACAGGATGAACATGTTCAAGATCACAACATTAGCACTCAGGAGAATCCCAGGTTAGTCAAATTGTATGCTGAAGTTCCACCTAATTTTCAAGAGAGGTATCTTAAACTTTTCAAGAATTACGTTGATGTCTTTGCATGGTCCTATGAAGATCTCAAAACTTATGATGTAAATATTATTCAACATAAAATTCCTTTGAAGGAGGGGGTTAAACCCTACAAACACAAGCTTACGTAGATAAATCCTCTCCTTCTACCATCAATTGAAAAGGAGGTCAAGAAGTTGTTGGATGCTAAAATCATAGTCCCACTTAGATATTCTGATTGGGTGGCTAATCTGGTACTTGTGAGAAATAAAAATGGAGAAATAAGTTTGTGTGTTAATTTCAGAAATCTAATAGATCTTCTTTGAAAGATAATTATCCTTTTCCTAAAATGGATCATGTGTTGCAAAAGGTAACATGATCTTTTAGAATGTCAATGCTAGATGGATTTTCTGGTTATAACCAGGTGTCTTTGGACAAGGAGGATCAAAATAAAACATCATTCACTGCTCCCTGGGGAACATTTATGTATGCCAGAGTGCCTTTCAGATTGATGAATGTAGGAGCTACATTTCAAAGGGCTATGGACATCGCTTTTGTTAGAGATAAGTTTGTAGTAATATATTTGGATGATATTACTAATTTTCTAAGTCTGATGAAGAAAATTTAGATCATTTGAAAATAACTTTTGATCAATGTAGAAGATTTGGATTTTGTTTAAATCCCAAGAAATCAATTTTTTCTTTGGAGGAGGGAAAATTGTTGGGACACATTATTTCCACAGAAGGAGTGAAGATAGATCTAGCCAGAGTACAAGCTGTGGAGAAAATACCATTGCTCAGATGTAAAAAAGATATTCAAAAGTTTTTGGGAAAGATAAACTTCCTGAGAAGATTTGTATCTAATTACCCAGAAATGTTGAAAGAAATCACTAATATGTTGAAGAAGGAGAATGAAGTACGTTGGACTAAGGAAGCTAAAGAATCATTTTCCAGAATTAAGGAGGCATTGCAGGCAGATCTAGTTTTAATCAGCCCTGATTATCAGAAGCCTTTCCAAGTTTTGTTATTTTCCTCATCAAGTTCGACAGCTGTTGTCTTACTGCAGAAGAATGATGAAGGGAGAGAACAACCAGTTGCATTCTTCAGTAAGATTCTTAGATATTCTGAGCTGAAATATAATATTCTCGAGAAACAGGTGTATGCCTTAGTAAAAGCTCTAAAAGCTTTTAGAACTTATGTGCTACAGTCCCAAATCGTTTCTTATGTGCCTAATGCTCCAGTGAAAGACGTATTATTACAAGGAGATGTAGAAGGCAGAAGAGGAAAGTGGATTGCCAAGATCCAATAATATGATTTATATATAAAACCCACAAAGTTGGTAAAAGGACAAGGACTGGCGAAAATTTTAACAGAATCAAAATTTTAGGCATTGGGAATTAACTTGTTGGCACCTATAAATGAAAGTGCAACTGAAGAAAATGAAGGAGAGAAAGACCCAAGAATGAAAATCAGGTATAAATTTTTGTGTTTAGAATGGTATAAATATATAATCCATTATTTGTGCTTTCTTTCTTGTCCTCAAACTTTATACAGAACAAAGTATAGGTCATTAAAGATCAGGGCACAACCATATGTGATTCTAGAAGGCAGATTGTACTGGAAAGATCCTGCTAGAATTATATTACTATGCTTAACAAAATATGAATTTACAGAAACAATTAAAGATTATCATGAGGGGTTCTGTGGGGGGCATTAAAGTTGGAAAGTAATTGCACACAAGATCCTTCAAGTTGGATTTTATTGACCTACCTTATTTAGAGATACCTATAAGTTTGTTATAAGTTGTCAAAAATGTCAACTTTTTGCTGAGAAAAAGAGATTAGCTCCTTTACCTCTAATTTCAGTCTTCATAGAGGATCCTTTTAGACAATGGGGATTGGACTTTGTTGGAGAAATCAATCCACCTTCAAGCAGACAACACAAATGGGTTCTCACAGCAATAGATTACTTCACCAAATGGGTAGAGTTAATTCCTACTATGAGAGCAAATAATCAGATAATGATGAAATTCCTGGAAGAAAATATTTTCAGCAGATTTGGATGTCCCATTAAAATTATAACAGACAATGCTCAAGTCTGTATTGAAGAGGCTCAATTCATTGCTAAAGTTGCGCAGTTTCACCATCGCAAGTTTAGAGAGGCCCTCGAGATTGAAAAAAGGCCGAAAAATCTTAATAGGGATGATGGCTGGAAGATTAGTAGTTGCTGGGTCCCATCCCTGTCTTCCTAGCCTCCTAGGTCCCCTTTCTTTGTATTGTCTTAGGTTTTCTTGTTTCCATCCCTTAGAGGTTGTTTTTTTGTGGTTAGTCCTTTCCCTTGGTTTATTATTAGTTTTAATATATTTTTAGCTTTTAATTCATAGTTTTATATATTCTCCCCTTTTAGTCGCAGCATCCTATAATATATTAGAGTTAGTAAAAAGTAATCCCTTATATCCTCTTAATTACCTTTTATTTTTTATAAGCTATTAATAAGATATGTATTGGGTTTCGAACCATTAATTATATTAACCTTATTACTATTATTTACTGTTATTATTTGGCTTCATTGAAACTTAAATATTATAATTGGAATAATAATTATGAAATAATTAAATAAATTATTCTTTCGTGAATTCCTATTATATATAATTTGATTACTACTATACCTTTTAGAATTGAAGGATATTATAAATAATTAATATCTTACCAATAATATAACCTTTTGACATTTATTATGTTTTATTATTAAACAATGAATGAATCATTTTCCAATAAATGATTCTTTAAGCCATACTCTGAGATTATTTTAACTATAGTAGATATAAATATATAGTGATTAATAAACAATTATAAATTACCAACCCTTAATTTAAGTTTAAATTTCTTTAGTTTATATATATATTTTTAAATATTAGTTTGTATTCAAATCTTAGAACAGCTTTATAGTGTTTAGAATGGATATCTAGATTACCTAATTCGATGAATAAAAAACTTTTGAACCATTATTTGTATAATAATCTACCTACATTTCATGGTATAAATAATTATTATAAAATAATTATTCAATATATTGGATTTCTGATTTTAATTTCTATATATATAGAACTTCTATGATATAATTTAATTATATATATAGACTATTGAATTTAGAATTGGAATGGGAATAATAATATTATTAATAAATTATGAACTAGTAATTTCAATTTATTCTGATTGGAACGATTTATTAATAAACAATTAGATTTAGTTAAATAATCAATTAAATTAATAATTTAATATCCAGTATGAGTTCTTTACAGATATAATTTTACCTATTTTAACTATTCTCTGGGAATAATAATAATTATAAATTGAGCAAGATTATTAATTATTTGAATAATGTCATAAGGTCAAAATTAGTCGTTTTAAATCTAACCGTTGGAGTCTCTCCCTAAACTATTTAACTAGCTAAACTGGATCAGCTCTTCAACTTGTCAACTTGTCCTGACGATGAACCACACTGGTTGGTTTGAAACGCGTCGACAAATGATTATTGATGTGATTTCACCGAAGATTTTCTAAACAATATTAATTTATTATTACTCATATTTATTTGTTTTATCGCGGAGAAATTCATAAATTAAAGTTTGTTAATATGAGAATTTATGAATGCTACCGTGACTATACATTATGTTGGGTGGTGTTTTTAATAAATTGAAAATTTATAAAAAAATATGACAGAACAACCATAAGTATAAAATTTAAATATTAGTATATAAAAATTAACAAATATATATATAAATAATATTACAATAAAAAATAAGTACTGTACATGTTAGTTTAAATATAATAGTTGCAATTTCACAGGTGTATGATAAATTTTTTGAATAATCCATATATAAAATACATAAACAAAGTAAATGAATAATAAACAATTGGTTCACTAAATTATAATTAAAGTTTCATCTTAATGATAACTTCTCAAAACAATATTTTGGAAAGAGTTTATTTATGGACTTTTTGACCCGGGTATTGTCATGTGAGATGTTAGATGATCAAAAATACGATTTTACATAGGTTATAAAATTAGAATAATAATTCTTAATTAAGATATTAAATTAATAATTATATTCTCGAAGTTAATTATTTAAATGGAGACTTAGAATTAGCATATTTGTAACTAGATAGTGAACTCTCCAATGTGTCGTATCTTAAAGGCTCTTTTTAGGAGATTAGTTAGCTAGTTGGTTTGAATAGCATTTATTGTAAATGGACACTTGTTATTTAATAAGTGATCCATAACTAGAGGTAGTTAGGACGTGAAACTTATATATAGCTCATTGCAAGAGTGTTTGTGTTGTTCGGGTGTAAACGCTTGCAAAATCAATTATGTAATTGTTTTTTTCTAATTAATAAAATTAAGTGTCTGAGGACACTTCTGCCATTATTGTGGTATCAGAGCTTCAGTAATGTTGCAGTGGATGTGAAGGGAAGATTCCAACTCTACAAGATTTTTGAAAACTCTATTAAATTGCTCAGCGTATGATTGAGCACACGATTAAGGGACAGTTAAGGGACTGTTGTTTGCATACTACCTTCTGGCAAATTCTGTGAAAATAAAATCAATTATTTCTAAGAGACATAAAGAATAGCCACTGGACCAAAGTGTATATATTTTGAGACCAGAAGTCCTCGTTTTGCGTAACTGGGAGAAGGGATTTCTTTCGCAAGAGAAACACAATAATCTAGAAAAGTGTTAGATGTTCTTGATTCATGGGTTCATCTATCACATAAGTTGAGAGCAGAAGATGGAATGGTAATAGGCGATCTTCAACCAGCAAAAAGACGCCAAGTTTTCCCTACTTCAGGTAATCGCAGTACTACATTTCATTAACTCTGCATTTAACTAGTCTCTTGTGATCTAAGACAACAGTGGAGAAAACGCCATTTTAAATTCTCTGTTGATTTATTACTACCCATGCTTAATATGCATTTAGTCTCACCAATTCATCTGGAAATCCTTGCTAGCATAAAAATAAAATTGGTCCTTTGGTTTCCAGTGATCATGAATTGAGCTATTAATATGATCATCAGCTAGAAAGGCAAATTCCTTAGAAGTTGGCAACATACCTCAGTGCATTGTGTGTGCGCATTTGAAGCTCAGAGAGTTGTTTAGAAAAGCATCGCATGAGGTTGAAAGCGATAGACTGATATCGTTGCACCCTGAAGAGAAAAATCCATACATTGGAAGTTCACTGTTGGAGTAAAATGTGGTTGGAAAGTAGATGCACGTTGTTGTACCTACAGGGATGTATTTCAAATGATGTGAGGAATACAGTGAAGCTCTAAGGCCTTTTCCGTCCGTTTTTATATCTCTGATATTATGCTTGGATAATAAGATTCAGGTTTGTCATTTCCTGGAACCTGTTTAGTATGGTCAGACATTTATTCTTCAGCAAATTTAGATTTGTAAATTTGGACTCGGCAAACAAACTTGGATTTTGAATAGAACAGTTTGGCCTTCCTGAAAAATGAAAAACCAGTAGTGAGGAACATTTAACAAGTTTGGAGAGTATTAATTTAATAAAATTATATGTTTGAGTGTTTCTTTATGTAGCCAGCGAGCGTGAAGCCATAGTGACGTACTCAGTGTGAGCCAGCCAGCGTTGGCAAGAAGCCTACCAGCAAGAAGCCAGCAAGAATCTACCCTTCAGCCAATGTGGAGGAGAGCCTGCAACGAACAAAAAAAAAAATCAGTCTCTTAATTTTTTAATTTTTGTAATGTTAATGAAGTGAAAAGTTTTTTCCATTGTTTGTAATTTTTTGTGGAGAGACAAGGAATATTTTTTATCTGGAGGGATAAGGTATATTGTATTTTGGAGAAATCTCATGATTTTTAAATTTTGGAGTTTATGTTTTGTGGAGTAATAAGGGATATTTGTAAATGTTAGGGATTGTAAATTTTGGAGTAATAAGGAGACTTTAGTTGTAATTTGTTTTCAGAGAGATTGTAACTCAAAGTAATTTTTACTTTGAGAGGGGTAATTTTTTTACCAGATTATGCAAAAGCACCATTATAAAACTCAAATTTTGAAACTTGAAACTTTCAAAATTTGAAGGGGGAAAAGGTGGACAGTACAACTTATAGACAGTTGATTGGCAGCTTGATTTATTTGACAAATACTCGTCCTGATCTATCTTATGCAGTGAGTATTCTTTCACGTTTTATGCAGGAACCACGAGACAGCCACTGGAATGCAGCCAAAAGAGTTCTTCCATATATCCAAGGAACAAAAGATTTTTGTCTTCTTTACACAAAGACTAAAAATGTTGTACTTGGTGGATATTCTGACGCCGACTTTGCTGGGAGTATTGATGATCGAGCATCAACATCAGGTTATTTAATGAACATGGGGTCAGCAGCAGTATCTTGGAGTTGTAAGAAACAAGCTACAGTAGCCACTTCTTCAGCAGAAGCAGAGTACATTTCAGCATGGGAAGCAGCATGTGAAATTGTTTGGTTACGCCGAATTTTGCAGGACTTAGGCATTTCTCAGGCAGAAGCTACATCGTTATTCATTGACAGCCAATCAGCCATCAAACTTGCCAAGAACCCAGTTTTTCATTCAAAGACAAAGCATGTGGACACCAAGTATCATCATATCAGATCTCTCATTACCAAAGATGTCCTCAAGCCAATTTATTGTCCTTCCGAAGATCAGATCTCCGACATTTTCACGAAACCGCTTGGCAGAATAAAATTTACTAATTTCAGGGATGAACTTGGTATCTGTTGTAACGTATCTTTGGATCATAGGGGGGAATGTTAGATGATCCAAAAATACAATTTTATCATAGGTTATAAAATTAGAATAAA
>APFE031565460.1:47207-62114 GCA_000404065.3 Pinus taeda
GTTCAAATGGACAAGATCTATTTTGTTCTCACCAAGACATACAAACTACTAAATAACCGTACATATGAGGCATGGATGTTGCCAATGAATGAGGCGAGCTCCTTGTTGTTCTGAATCAAAATTCAAACCTTCGCTTTCTCCATCTGTGCTCGTAGCTTCATTTTCTTCATTAAGTCAAGTGGTGCACCTTTGGATCACATTGTCCACTCTTGCACATACATAATGATAACCTGTATGTTCTTGCAAGTTTTAACAAACTATTTTCTATGTTGTTTTAGGAAATGAAAACAGAAAACTACTTTATGTACGATGAAAAACCCCACATAGAGCTTCTCCACAGTTTCTCCAAGTGTTGATACTTCATAAAGTATCTCTTCTCTCATCTCCTCTAAGTAAACATGTGCAAAAACTACATTATCTGCTATTGCATGGATTTGTTTTGCCTCTTCCCTAGAAATTGCAAGTTCTATGCGAATTTCTCATTCTCGATTGTCAAATACTGAATGTATGATCTTGTTTGATCCAGATCTTGGGGGGAGGCCCCCAATATCTAGAAGATTGAAATGGATTTTGGGGGAGAGGCCCCCGAGATCTGAAAAATTGAAATGGATCTTGGGGGAGAGGCCCCCAAGTTTTTAAAGATTGAAATGCCAGAAGAAAAAGAGGAGAATGCCCAATAAACAAAACCACAAAGAAATTTTTTGTTAAAATGGAGAAGAAATGTAAAAGCTACATTGTGGTAGAAAAACTTTCCTTTTACAAAATGCGACTTGTTACTTATATTATTTTTTAGTTACAATACCATGGGTCAATTCCATGGGTGAATGAATATGTTATGAAACCAGCTCAAGAAAAGATAGAAAAGATAGATCAACGCCTTAGAATTCAGCCTCTTCGAGGGGGCAACCTCCTTTACATTACATAAATGAACAATTCTTGGATGATACAAATGAAAAGACCTCCTTTCTATATATAGGAGTCTAAGGGGTCATTATATAATCAGAGCCTACATAACAATAATAATGTAAGGGAATAATAATAATAATACTGGGCTTCTATGGGGCACAATAGTAACAATATGGGCACTACATCGGTACATCAATATAATAAGTGGGTTGTACTAATAACAATAAGGGGTTACACTAGTAGTATAGGGGCCTAACATGCCCCTCTCCTTCAAAAAGAATTGTCCTCAACACTTAAGTAGTTCTTAATGCTTCTATATAAAATTCTTTTCCTCCCATGTGGAATCTTCAGCGGGTAAGTTCTTCCACTTAATGAGATCCTCTGAAATTGATTGATTTTGTAGCTGTCGGATTCTTCTTTCTGTGACTGCTCCAGGTTCCAATATGATTTTTCCTTCCTCTTTAATTTTGGCAATATTGTTTGAATTTGGATCTTTTGCAACTTTTGAATAAGTTGCCATACTTCTTTGTCCTTCTTCCATTCATCTCTTGCTTTGTTTATCCAACCTAGTTGGATAATAGAAATAGCACAAAACAATCCCTCCACATCCTCATCCTTGAAGAGTCTTCCCATTCAGTAAGGTCGCCATTTTTTAAGTGCATGTAGTATTGCCAACATTTCCTTCTCATAAATAACTTGCTTGAGATGTAGCAGTAAAAATACCCAATCATCTACATCAAAACATTTTTCACTACGATGTTGATCTACGTGTTGTTTCATTCGATTTTGCACCAAAGTGGCATTATCCTTTAAAAGTTGGAGAACTTGTTGTTGATGCACGATGTGATCTTTCACCACTTGAACCTTTTTCTTCGTGATATGTCCTTCTATCTTTAGAGTTTGAGGAGTGATAATTTCTTCCAATCCTTTACAAGATATGGTCAGATTCATTTCTTGATGCTCGATGTGATCTTTCACTTCTTGAACATTTTTCTTCTTGATATGTCCTTCTATCTTGATAGTTTGAGGAGTGGTAATTCCGACCAATGAATTACAAGATATGGATGGATTCATTTCTTCTTTCTTGATGTGATATTTCACTTCTTGCACCTTTTTCTTCTTGATATGTCCTTCTATCTTGAGAGTTTGAGGAGTGGTAATTCTTGCCAATGCTTTACAAGATATGGTCTGGTTCATTTCTTCTTTCTCTAGGGTTGGGTCCTGACGTATATCCTCTTCTTTTGATGTTTCTTTATCCTTTTCTTCCTCCTCTTCATAATCTATGTAAAATAATTTCTTCTCAGCACACTTATGACCTTTAGTGTATTTCTATCACAATTATAACAAAGCCCTTTTTCTCTTTTTTCTTCCAATTGTTGTGGTGTACATCCTTGTAGGTTGTGGAAGGCTAGGAGAAACAACACTTCCATCTTTATAGTTGTGAGGGGTAGACTTCCTTATTGCCATAATTTTACTTTTCACTATGTAACAAAGCCCTTTTACTCTTTCCAATTGTTGTGGTGCTGCTCTAAAGAAGGTGTTGCTCTTTGTATCCTCATAATGTGCTATCATTTCCTTCGTGAAAATTGACCATGTAAAAAATTGTTTACGAGAAAAAAGCCCTTTATATCATAAAAATTGATCTGGTTCTAAATATGAAGATGTAATACATACCTTTTGTAACAGTGGTACACCATGTAGATCAAAATATTGCTCCATCTGAAGTATCCAATTTACCAGATCCTCGCCATCAAACTTCTTCATATCGCTTTTTCTTGATTTTAGGAGCTCGACCTTGAAATAACTATAACTCTATAATTTTGGTTCTTCCAGTTCTAAAATTGTGATCTATAGTAGCCCTATGTGTCCTCCTTCCAATTCCACTATTCAAATCCAAATTGGATTCTCCAAGGAAGAGTTGTGCCAAATATCCCACAGTGACGTGATTATAGACTAGTTCCGTAGAGTGAACTTGTATGACATGCCACGTGTCACTATTTCGACCTTTGGCTCTAAAAAATATATACAAGAAACTACAGTCCCTCCTCTTTATGTACCTTCTTATGAAATTTCAATTCGATGCTCAGAGAAAACGTTATGACGACTTTCCCCAGGTCACTTGTTTGGAATGTAATTTAGGAGTCTGCAAAAAGACCAACTTCCTCATATCATATCTCCACAAATATAACGCAAAAATCTATGAAATTCAGACTCGAGGTTTAGTGTGATTTTGTCTCAAATGGGTTTTTCTCCGCTTTTAAAATGTCGCAGAAAAAAATTATAGGGAAAATGCCATGATGACCTATTTGGAGCAGCGAAACCCTAGAATCCAAAGCTTTGATACCAAATGTTATGAAGCCAGCTCACAAAAAGATAGAAAAGATAGTTTAATGCCTTGGAATCTAGCCTCTTTGAGGGGGCAACCTCCTTTACATTACACAAATGAACAATTCTTGTATGATACAAATGAAAAGACCTCCTTTTTATATATAGGAGTCTAAGGGGTCATAATATAATCAGAGACGACATAACAATAATAATGTAAGGGCACAATAATAACAATTGTGGGCTTCTATGGGGCACAATAGTAATAATATGGGCACTAGATGGGTACACCTATATAATAAGGGGGTTGTACTAATAACAATAAGGGGTTACCCTTGTAATATAGGGGCCTAACAGATTTTCTCTTATTCCTTTCAAAAAGTGCATCAAGTTGGACCCGTTGATTCATTTTTTCAATAACTACCAAGTAAGGGATTTATTCCTTATGGCTAACCATATTAAAATCATTTCCTTTATAAGGGATCTAAAATTCCAAACCAGATTCCACCACCCTTCGTTTCTTCAAGCTATAATTGAAAAACTTAACACCCTAGTTTGGAGGTATAGAAAGCTAAGGTTGGATTTTTTGTAAACACTAGTTCATACTCCACCTCCTTGAGACAAACATGACACACCTTCAATGTTTTGTAATCCTCCCACTACTAAGCATCAATTCCTTTCGCTAGATTGTTGGGATTCCTAGAGACACTACAAGCTAGATTAAAGAAGTACATACCTCAAAGAGAGAAAAATATAATTATAATTTATAAACATGTCCACTCCCCACCCAAGGTAAATCACTATTATTACCTTCTCTCATTCCCAAATATCTAAACAAGCCAATTTCCTAAAAGAGGAAAAGGTAATACAAGGGTCCTCCAAACAATAGACACATTTTAGATATTTTTGAATGGGATTCAACTATAATTTCAATGGTGGAGGGATAAATATATTTCTAAATAATGACTTTTTTCTGAATCCCATCTCTAGAAATTAATCTCCATAGATTATCAGTAGCCACTACTTTACTAAAGTGATAAATATTCGTAAACCCTTAACCTATGAACTCCTTAAGTTTAGCTATGGTTTTCCATTGGACAATTGTGAAAAGTTTATATGAGTTTATTTGTAGTATTATGACATCTTGTTGATTCTTTTAGTTTTTCCTATGAATCATAAATAGCTTGGCATGTGTTTCTATAACTAGAGATAGAACACATTGATTATCCGTCTTCTCTTGGGGCCAACATTATCACTTTATAGTTAGGTATCATGTGTGAATTTAAATATGATTAATGTGAAAACAAGTAGTTATTATAGCATTTCATTTTTTTTTGGGTACTAATCTAACATATTAGAAACATCTATGAAACCAAAAATAGATTTATTTTGTTCACCAACATAACATAAGATCTTATATCCTCCTTTTATTACACCTTTTGGAAAATCACCCACTGTATCCATCATACACTAGCATGAGGTATTACAACAAACACACTTTAATTTCAATGAATTTAGTTGTTATCATCTACTTATTTTTTGTATCATTCAAATTTGTAGCACATGACTAAGTCAATTTGTAGACACAACTTATATTGAAAAATGTGTAACTAGGTTCGGTCTTCATAAGTATGAAATGTATTCTTGTAAATATAAATTGAAAAAGAAAATTTATTATTGAAGCATGGGTTTCGTTCTTAAGTTCTTTTATTTTATAGGTCAAGCGCCCATTGAGTGATTCTAGGGTTTGTCCTAGGTATAAGATTCATTGTCATATATTGAAGACCCTATGGGCACATTGTAAATTGTAAACAAAAAATTATTTCATCTTTAAAGTGTCAAAATACCTCGAAGATCAAGTCGGCCTAATGATCTGTCAAGTCGTCCTACATGAAGAGCCACATCCACCGTTGAAGAAGCCTATATAAGAGGAACTCATACTCCAATTGGAACACTCACTCTCTCATCTCTTATGCGAAGAAATAGAAGAAGGAGAAGTCAAATAAGGAAGTGCGAAGATGAAGAAGTCAAAGTGTTTATGGGCCTTATCTATTCTTTTGGGAAGATTGAAGTTAGGGTTTTTGCACTAGATCTTTTGGGGTTCGATTTTGAAAGAAGAAGAGAAGGGAAGGCAAGCAAAGGTCTCTTAGGTCTTCTTACTAGACCTAGGACTCAATTCAAGGCAAGCGAAGTTAAGAGGAAGGATATTAGAGGGATATCAAAGTCTCTTAGAGAAGAAGCAATAGTAGCAGCATGAGGTCATGGTAGACTTCATATTGGAGGGTATTTTTCTGAGTCTAGGTCATGGTATTCACCAATTAAAAGATATAAAAGATAAAGAAGAGATTTATGGGTTTCCCCTCAAGAGGAGGGGTTTTTTCCCTACCTTGAAGCCTATATACTGTGTCACTGTTCTTACTATTTTGATAGTTGTTTGATGTATCACACATTAAAATCATAAAGAACAAAGCTAATAAGGTAAACACTAACAGTTATCAAGTTAAGAGAATTAACATATTCATTTCCCTATTGAATTCCCAAAGACATGTTTTTCTTACAAGATCCACTTATTATGGTGCAAATCCAAGTAATTTATTCAAAAATATTTTTTTTGAATATAAGGAAATGTACTTTCATGCCTTTGTAGCAACTGAACTATGGTTTGAATTTCTTATTTTTCAAACAAAAAAGAATCCAAGTATATTAAAAAGGGGTGCTCATGAGAAACGAGATGTCAAAAAATGAATTAGTGGTTTCAAACCCATATTTTAGGAAGCCCATTGTATTTTTCATAATATTTGGAAAAGTGAAATAAAAATGAAAATTACTTATTTAATTAATGAATTGACATGACCTTTTGAATTAACATAACTTTTCATGAAGGGTTATGATAGTGTATAAAAAGAGAAAATATTTGAAAGAAAGTGTTTGTGAGAAAAAATGTAAGTTGTGGAGTGAACAAGTCATCTTGGCATTTCCACTATTGTTTTTCTTCTAGGATGCTTCAAACAATGAAATTTTGAGAATATTGAGAAGAGATCAAGGGGAACATTTGATTAACATTTTAGACTTTAGATAGCTATACTTACAAATATATGTACTATGGAATTAGGGTTTGTGATTGTTCTTGAAATTCATTCTAGAATTGAGGCTTCTGTGATCCATCATAGTTATAAGAAGAGCTTCGGTGTAAATCACATAAAAAAGACCTTTGTCGGCGCGTTTCGAACCAACTAGTGTGGTTCATCGTCAGGACAAGTTGAAGAAACAGATCCGGCCTAGCATGTTAAATAGACTGAGCAGAGACTCCAACGGCTAAATAACGGCTAAATTTGACTCTAGGACCCTGGTCAAAATTATATTAATAAATTTAATATTATTATTATTTTATAATATTAAGATTAATAAAATAATATTCTATTTCTAGAAATAAGTAAAATTAGGTACAATTAATAAATGAGTGAATAGCATCAAAAGTAATTTATTTATTTAAATAACATTAGGTTGTTAATAAAATAATTCTAATGGTTATTAAAATTATTATTGTTTGATGTTTTCTTTTGAGGAAATAATTTAAATTACATAAATAAAATAAAAATAAATAAAAATGATTTATTTAATAATATACATTCTTAGTCCAAAATTAATAATAATAATAAGGTTGTTAGGATAAAATAAATGAATAATAATAATATTAGGATAAGAATAAATATATAATTTTAATGGTAAGTAACTACTAAATTCCTTATTTGACATTAATAAAAAAATAGAAAATTAAATATTTCACTGCATGCATTCATATAGAACTTTAATTCCATTCAAAATACCATTTTTTCTAGAAATAGAAAGTATACATGATTTTTTAAAATTTTAGATTTTTCATTGATATTATTTTACAAATTCACAAGCGGGATATCTACATGCACGATTTTGTCAGTAAATACATGCATGATTTTGTCAATAAATATATGATGTTGAAGTAAGTGAAAGTAGTTAGTAAGAATAAAGTAGCTCATACTAAACTAAGTGTTGAACCATCCCCATCATCTAGTATCTAATCTGATCTCATTAGTCAATATAAAAAGGGAAATTCTAATCCAAGGATTGATGCCACCACAATTGACCTGTTAAACTTACTTCCATGCACGATTTTATCTGATTTTCACAAGAACAAATATTCAAATTTACAAGTAGCACAAGTTTTTGGTTCAAATTTTTCTCTTTTGGAAGCAAGAGTTCATGCAAAATACAAGGTTTTTCCTACTTCTAATTGTAATTTTGATTACCTTTGTGCACTTTTTTAAACATTTTATGCCATGTCTTTTTAATATACTCCCTTTTTCTGTTAATGAAAAATAATTTTACACAGAATTTGTCCATCCTGGGCTGTAAGTATTTGAAATTTTCTTAGTTGATATAGGTTGGTTTGATAGATTTTTGATACATTAATTATCTGCCCAGACTACATTTAATCCTCAAACAATACAATTCACATGCGCAGAAAAAAAAAAAATAAAATAAAAATAAATAAATAAATAAAATAAAATAAAAATAAAATAAAATAAAATTAAAATAAAATATAAATAAATAAAAAGTAAAAAATAAAAATAAAAATAAAATAAAATGTGATCGGTTCGAGTCTGTTGTCAAATTATCACTTGGCTATAGGCTTGTAAGTACATTGTACTGCAGTCTTTCCTCTTATTTAATCATATGCTTTAACGCCTCTGCTCCACCTTTTTCATTCACAAACACTTGTGAAATCCCCCACTCAACTTGTTTGAGTGGTATTCATTTCCTTCACATACGTTCGTACTATCTGGAGATGAAGTCCTCCCTGATTTATTTTTGTTTCCAGCAGGTGTCCTAAGCTCTTCTAGGTGTTTTATTGTCCTATCATGGTGTAATTGATCAAGTTATTAGAGTCATATTACACTAGAGAACATCTCATATATCCGATTGTGCAATGACTAGCATTTTACAGACGTGATGTCTTAATTTTAGTTGATAAATGCTCTTGTTCTTGTTATATATATCATCAATTTGTGTAGTACAACCAGACAACAACAATGTTTTCCATCATTGAAAGCTTCTTTAGGTATCTCACCCGACATTCAAACAATGACAGACCTCTTCCACTTAGGAAAAAATAACACAAGGTAATGATCTCCATTGATCCATCCCCTCTAGTTCCATGGTGTTGGCATAATGAATTTTAGTTACTTGCTGCTATTTGGGAATCCCTTAAATTTGTATACCTCATCTCATTACAGTGATGAATCAGACAAGTGCATAATGTGATTTCAAAGATACCTTAGCTCATTTGCAATGAACATTGATTTAAACAATTGGGTAATGAGATTTCATATTTCTTACTCGATAACTCTGTCTTTAAAGTTTAAACACAATGCTTTCCTTCCATTTCTAACACAACACCTCTAGCTTCACACAGACTCACACATCTTTCAAGATCAACGGCTTCTTGGGTTGGTTATATGGAATGGCAGCTATGGAGGCATGTGTTCTTTCCACATGAGGAAGAATGTAAGAATGTCAGGGAAAGAAACTCTCCAAGACAGAGTATATGTTATGTCTTCCATGCAAATTCGTTTGCCTACAATAAGTTTTTTTTTAGGAGTGGACTGAAGCTATCTAAATTTAGTTTTTTTTGACATATATGATATAGATCATCAGTTCGAGTAGTATTTTTTATAGTTGCATTGAAAATGCATGATTTTCTCATTAGTCATCTTGTAACAAGTTTGTTTACCTACAAAGTAAAGTTTGTAACAAGTTTGTTTCCCTGAGTAGTGAAAAATGAGTGATCAATTTCCCAACAATAGGCATCTACTGTAAATTCCACCCCCAAACTGGGTTATGAGACCACAAGGACGAAGGATGGTCGTTGGATTTATTTCTCATACATATAAACCCACAATACTAAAACATATATCCACAACCAGACACCAACAATGTTTTCCCTCATTGAAAGCTTTTCTAGGTATCTCACCCAACATTCAAACAATGATAGAACTCTTCCACTTATTAATATTTGTTCTAGCTATAAAAAATAAACATGTCAATGGAATTATTTAGAAAAGTTACAAAAGAGAGAGAATTGGCATGAGAATGATGATAATCCCTTATCTTTTCCATGAATATATCTATCTAATTGGTGACAAATGAGTGATCAATTTCCCAACAATAGGCATCTGCTATAAATTCCACCCCCAAATTGGGTTATGAGACCACAGGGATGAAGGATGGTTGTTGGAATTATTTCTCATACATACCAACCCACAATACTGAAAAATGTATCCACAACCAGACACCAATAATGTTTTCCCTCATTCAAAGCTTCTCTAGTTATCTCACCTGACATTCAAACAATGATAGAACTCTTCCACTTAGGAATACTGGTTGTGGCTATAAAAAACCAACATGTCAATGGAATTATTTAGCAAAGTTACAAAAGAGAGAGAACTGGCATGAGAATGATGATAATCCCTCATCTTTTCCATGAATATATCTATCTAATTAGTGACAAATGAGAGATCAATTTCCCCAACAATAGGCATTTGCTGTAAATGCCACCCCCAATCTGGGTTATTAGACCAGAAGGACGAAGGATGGCTATTAGATTTATTTCTCATACATACCAACCCATAATACTAAAAAATATATCCACAACCAGACACCAACAATGTTTTCCCTCATTGAAAGCTTCTCTAGGTATCTCACCTGGCATTCAAACAATGACAGGCCTCTTCCACTTAGAAAAACATAATGCAAGGTAATGATCTCCATTGAATCCATCCCCTCTAGTTCCACAGTGTTGGCATAATGAATTTTAGTTACTGGTTGCTATTTGGGAATCCCTTAAATTCATATACCTCGGCTCATTACAATGATGAATCAAACAAGTGGATAATGTGATTTCAAAGATACCTTAGTTCATTTACAGTTAACATTGATTTAAACAACTAGATAACGATATTTCATGTTGCTTACTCTACAACTCTATCTTCAAAGTTTAAACACAATGCTTTCCTTCCATTTCTACCACAACACCTCTAGCTTCGCACAAAATCACACATCTTTCAAGATCAATGGCTTCTAGGGTTGGTTATATGGAATGGCAGCTATGGAGGCATGTGTTCTTTCCACATGAGGAAGAATGTAAGAATGACAAGAAAAGAAGGTCTCCAAGACAGAGTATATTCCATGCAAATTCATTTTCCTACAATAAGTTTTTTTTTAGGAGTGGACCGAAGCTATCTAAATTTAGTTTTTGTTTGACATATATTGATATAGATCATCAGTTCCAGTAGTATTTTTTATAGTTGCATAGAAAATGCATGATTTTCCCATTAGTTATCTTGTAACAAGTTTGTTTCCCTACCAAGTAAAGTTTGTAACAAGTTTGTTTCCATAATTAGTGACAAATGAGTGATCAATTTCCCAATAATAGGCATATTTTGCAAATGCCACCCCCAAACTGGGTTATGAGAGCACAGGGACGAAGGATGGCTGTTGGATTTATTTCTCATACATAACAACCCACTATACTAAAAAATATATCCACAACTAGACACCAACAATTTTTTCCCTCATTGCAAGCTTCTCTAGGTATCACACCCGACATTCAAACATTGACAGAACTCTTCCACTTATGAATACTGGCTGTAGCTATAAAAAATCAAAAGACATAAGAGAGTTGGCATGAGAATGACGATAATCCCTCATCTTTGCCATGAATATATCTATCTAATTAGTGACAAACGAGTGATCAATTTCCCAACAACAGGCATCTACTATAAATCCCACCCCAAAACTGGGTTATGAGACCATAGGGACGAAGGATGGCTGTTGGATTTATTTCTCATACATACCAACCCACAATTCTAAAAATTATATCCACAACCAAACACCAACAATGTTTTTCCTCATTGAAAGCTTCTCTAGCTATCCCACCTGACATTCAAACAATGACAGAACCCTTCCACTTAGGAATATTGGCTGTAGCTATAAAAAATCAACATGTTAATGGAATTATTTAGCAAAGTTACAAAAGAGAGATAACTGGCATGAGAATGATTATAATCCCTCATCTTTTCCATGAATTTATCTATCTAATTAGTGACAAATGAGTGATCAATTTCCCAACAATAGGCATCTGCTGTAAATGCCACCCCCAAACTGGGTTATGAGATCACAGGGACGAAGGATGGCTGTTGGATTTATTTCTCATACATACCAACCCACAATACTAAAAAATATATCCACAACCAAACACCAACAATTTTTTCCCTCTTTGAAAACTTCTCTAGGTAGCTCACCCGACATTCAAACAATGACAAAACTCTTCCACTTAGGAATACTGGTTGTAGCTAGAAAAAAACAACATGTCAATGGAATTATTTAGCAAAGCTACAAAAGAGAGAGAACTGGCAAGGGAACGATGATAGTCACTCATATTTTCCATGAATATATCTATCTAATTAGTGACAAATGAGTGATCAATTTCCCAACAATAGGTATCTGCTGTAAATGCCACCCCCAAACTAGGTTATACAGGAATGAAGGATAGTTGTTGGATTTATTTCTCATACATACCAACCCATAATACTAAAAAGTATATCCACAACCAGACACCAAAAATGTTTTACCTCATTGAAATCTTCTCTAGCTATCTCACCTAACATTCAAACAATGACAGAACTCTTCCACTTAGGAAAACATAACACAAGGTAATGATCTCCATTGAATCCATCCCCTCTAGTTCCATATTGTTGGCATAAAGAATTTTAGTTACTGGCTTCTATTTGGGAATCCCTTAAATTTGTATACCTTGGCTCATTACAATGATGAATCAGACAAGTGGATAATGTGATTTTAAAGATACCTTAGCTCATTTACAGTGAACATTGATTTAAACAACTGGGTAATGAGATTTCATGTTGCTTACTCTACAACTCTATCTTCAAAATTTAAACACTACAACTCCGTTTTCAAAGTTTAAACACAATGCTTTCCTTCCATTTCTACCACAACACGTCTAGCTTCGCACAGACTCACACATCTTTCAAGATCAATGGCTTCTTGGGTTGGTTATATGGAATGGCAGTTATGGAGGCATGTGTTCTTTCCACATGAGGAATAATGTAAGAATGACAAGGAAATTCGTTTTCTTACAATAAGTTTTTTTTAGGAGTGGACTGAAGTTGTCTGAATTTAGTTTTTGTTTGACATATACTGATATAGATCATTAGTTCGAGTAGTATTTTTGATAGTTGCATTGAAAATGCATGGTTTTCTCATTAGTCATCTTGTAACAAGTTTGTTTCCCTGATTAGTGACAAATGAGTGATCAATTTTCCAACAATATGCATCTACTATAAATTCCACCCCCAAACTGGGTTATGAGACCACAGGGACGAAGGAATGCTGTTGGATTTATTTCTCATACATATCAACCCACAATACTAAAAAATATATCCACAACCAGACACCAACAATGTTTTCCCTCATTGAAATCTTCTCTAGCTATCTCACCCGACATTCAAACAATGAAAATACTCTTCCACTCAGGAATACTGGAAGTAGCTATAAAAAATCAACATGTCAATGGAATTATTTAGAAAAGTTATAAAAGAGAGAGAAATGGCATGAGAATGATGATAATCCCTCATATTTACCATGATTATATCTATCTAATTAGTGACAAATGAGTGATCAATTCCCCAACAATAGGCATATGTTGTAAATTCCACCCCCAAACTGGGTTATGAGACCACAGGGACAGGATGGTTGTTGGATTTATTTCTCATACATACCAACCCACAATACTAAAAAATATATCCACAACCAATCACCAACAATTTTTTCCTTCTTTGAAAGCTTCTCTAGCTATCTCACCTAACATTCAAACAATGACAGAACTCTTCCACTTAAGAATACTAGTTGTAGCTATAAAAAATCAACATGCCAATGGAATTATTTAGCAAAGTTACAAAAGAGAGAGAACTGGCATGAGAATGATGATAATCCCTCATATTTGCCATGAATATAACTATCTAATTAGTGACAAATGAGTGATCAATTTCCCAACAATATGCATCTGCTGTAAATGCCACCCCTAAACTGGGTTATGAGACCACAAGCACGAAGGATGGCTGTTGGATTTATTTCACATACATACCAACCCACAATACTAAAAAATATATCCACAACCCAACACCAACAATATTTTCCCTCATTGAAATCTTCTCTAGGTATCTCACCCGACATTCAAACAATGACAGACCTCTTTCGCTTAGTAAAACATAACGCAAGGTAATGATCTCAATTGAATCCATCCCCTTTAGTTCCATAACATTGGCATAAATAATTTTAGTTACTAGATACTATTTGGGAATCCCTTGAATTCATATACCTCGGCTCATTACAATGATGAATCAGACAAGTGAATAATGTGATTTTAAAGATACCTTAGCTCATTTGGAGTGAACATTGATTTCAACCACTGGGTAATGAGATTTCATGTTGCTTACTCTACAACTCTATATTCAAATTTTAAACACAATGCTTTCCTTCCATTTCTACCACAACACCTCTAGCTTCGTACAAACTCACACATGTTTCAAGATCAATGGCTTCTTGGGTTGGTTATACGGAAAGGCAGGTATGGAGGCATGTGTTCTTTTTGTTTGAGGAAGAATGTAAGAATGACAAGGAAAGAAACTCTCCAAGACAAAGTATATGTTATGTCTCCCATGCATTAGGAACATGTGTCTTCCATATAGTATTTTGAGTTTGTACTTGGAACATATGATCAATAGGGTAGGTGAAAGAGCCTTTAATACAACGTGGTCAAAAGATAGAACCTCTCCAAGGGATACAAGGTAGCAATGATATATTGGGTTATGAGAGGAAGCCCATCCTTTCATAAGAAAACACATGTGAGGTTTTCGTATGGGGTTTATAGATAACTCATTCTAGATCTTTATGTAACTCCCTTCTACCAGCTCCATGAAGAGGACACTCTTTTCCTTATAGAGAGACTTATCCCAAAACAAATCCATCTCTTTTACCCAGCTTTATATCCAGAGCCTGAGATGGTAGGATAGCTTCCATTTTGGCTTTACCCTATGTTTAACAGTGGGAATTCGATGCATTGAGGATTCTATTTTACTTGGCTGCAAATCTTTGTATTTCTTCTTCTTAGCATTGTGATAGTCATGCTTAGATATTTTTGAGTAGGATTGGTTCTTGCTTTTATAGAGGCGGCCTTTGAAATCCCACTTTGTACTGTTACTTATGAATTGAGAAGTCTCGTTGATGTAATTTTGGTCATTTGTTGGACATTAAGTAACCTATATTACCTTCCCAAGGACTCCCTTTCCTCTTCCTCTCTTGGATTCAGCTCCTCTCTTGCTTCTCAAGTAATATTTTTGGTGCTTATTATGGTTTTATAACAGTTAAGCATAACATTCAACATTCAAAAAAGGACAAACCTCTTCCACATAGCAAAACACAACGCAAGGTCTTGATCTCCATTCAATCCATTGCCTATAGTTCCATAGTGTTGGCATAAACTATTTTAGCTATTGGCTACTCTTTGGGTATCCATAAAATAATTTCAATCAATTTTATGTTTGATTTTTTTTTAATTAG
>APFE031565460.1:93295-114170 GCA_000404065.3 Pinus taeda
TCCACTTGTTTTCCTTGTTATTTAATGATTCTATTCATTTTCACAATTCAAAATATTTTATATGTTTAATTTGGAAACCAATAAAGGTAACCAAGATGATGATGAGGTGCAACGTTACAAATATGAAAATAATGTCATATCAGATACTTATAACTTGTCTTCTTGATTATCTTATTATTCTTCAAACTCAAATACTTGTAACTACCATAATGTTGTATATTTTTATTATAGGAACAAATAAAAAGGGTAAAATTAACAATCAAAATAATGTTTAAGGTGTGTGTGTGTGTGTGTGTTCCTTTTTAAAGGTTGCATTACTAATGTTTTTCTTGGTATTGGTATTTCAATGAAGGTTTAAATAGAAGTACAATCGGTATTTGATTGAAGGTTTAATATGTTTACTCCAGGTCTTGTCCAGATGATAAAAGAACTTATTGTTTCATCTATAAATATTGAAAAAGCCACTCAAGCTAATTGTATTGTTTCAACAATTTTTTTAGTAATTTTTGTAACATGAATAAAATGGTTTGAATATATTATTTTCCATTGTGTTGCAGCCAAAATAACTAAAAAGAAACTAGTTATTTTTGAACTAAAGGACATTTTTTTATCATAGCATTGATGATGAAGCAACAAACAAAGTGCATATTGAGAAAATGGGAGCTGATGCTGATTACACAATAGAGAAAAAACTATTTTGGATTCATCCACGTGCAAAATCATTTTTTGAAATGTGTTTCAAAAATGAATCTCTTGACATTGCAATTTGGACGACAGCTTTGAAACAAAGCACAACAAGATTTCTAAAAAAGTTGGTTTCAGAAACATTACAAGATAAATTTCTGTTTAAGTGGACTGCTTCAGACTGTAAGCCACAAAAGGGACATAAGGTCATTGACAATTCAACTAAAGTTATAAGTTATACACACTAAATCATTGAAAAAAGTGTGGGAAATGCATACCCAATATGATGCAACCAATACTATTATATTGATTGTTTAATTGAGAGAGAGAAAGAAAATCCAAAAGAAATGTGATTCTTGCCCCTCCATTCATTGGAGCAAATCAAGGGGATAGTTGGTTGATCAATGAGCTATGGAGAATATTGTATAACCTCAACAAGGCTACAGATGTGCGAGCTATTTTGAAGGATGTTCAATTACATTTAGAAGTACCTTAAGATTACAGATGTCTATATCATGCTATTATATGTATGACATCATGAATTATTACTTTTATTTCACAACACTAATAAAGAATTGTTGATTTGGTTTGTCATTACTAAAAATAAAATATTTTTGTTTTCTTTATTTTTGGTGAGATGAATGGTCATTTAATGTTTTCATATCAAAATTTCCCATGCTATATTTTTTTTTACAGTGGATTACATTGTATGTAAAATTAATAGATAACTGGTCTATTTGTTTTAATTAGATCATTACAATTATTGGATTTAAATGTGGTTTAAGCTATCGTTATACCTCTTAAGAATTAATAATGTGAAGGATAACCCATTGCATTCTTATAACCCTTTGTATTCCATATAAGTTGAAAAACTATATTAAGTTGTATGTAGCACCAACAATAAACATACAATTTGTACTAAAAGAAGCACCAAAAAAACTAAGGTAGAAACTCTATAAATTAACATATAATTAATTAGGTTTGAAATTTAAATATTGCATTATAATGTATGTGAAAAATAATATATAATTAGTTTGTTTACTTGCACTAGACCATTGTAATTATATTTTTTAATTCCAATTAAATAAATCGTTATGTCTTAAAATCAATGATTTAAATGGTGGGTCAATGCATTCTTATAAGACTTTTATTCCATATAAATTAAATAAATGTATTACGATGTATGTATAAAGTAAACATATTATTTGTTTGTTCATTTTAATGGGGGAAATTCTATTTGTATTTTGTGATACTTTGAACTCATTATAAAATTACCTTTTCATACAAATGGAAATAATTCATAATAAATATTAACATCATTTTTAAAATGATAGGTTTTTATGTCCTTAAGCAATGAAGTGTTGAAGTGGAGATATGTTAATATCATAGCTGTGGTTGCAGTGTAGATGCAGATGGGAATTACTACAAGTCAAAATATGTTGTTGATATTTGAAATGGAGTATTCTTCCAATCATACACCAAAGATGAACAAAATTTTCATATTCAAAGAGAACCAAATTGGCAGTTTGGTGATAGGTCTTATTTTTTAAGGCCTTTTCAGTCAGAAGTATTAAAATATTGCTTAAGAAATTATGATGTCGCGATATGGACATTAAATGTCACTGAAACGTACATCCAAAAAGTAATTGAAAAATCAAATATTGATATAGAGGACTTTAAATTTGCATGGGACAAGTCTCATTGTCATTTGCAAACAAATTGGAAGTAGGGAGAACAAGACAATTTTATGAGAAAAAGTTGATTGATGCGTGGTCCCAATATGGAGATAATTATGAAGAATCAAATGTATTGCTAATAGATACAGAAAAGGGTACTTCTCAATTCATCCGATACCAATCAAACCACATCTTGGTAAAATCATATACAAGAAAAGAGAAAGATACGTGGCTTATGCAAGTTTTATTCCCCTTTCTTAAGACACTTCATCATATCAAACAAAAACATGAGTACATTCGAATGTTCAATAAAACATGTACTTCATTGTAGTTCATGGAGATAATTTCTTTTATAAATTTTTCGAAAAGTACATTCCAATTTTTCAATACATTTTGAACATAGTTTTTGTTGAATCAATTTGTATGATTTTATATTTTTTGAAATATATGGTAATTTCCAATTATATTAATATGTATGTTTCTTATTATTTATAAATGTTTTTGCAATGACTTTGTTGTATCGATTTTTTTCCTAAGATGTGTGTGCGCGCGTGTCTGTTCTTAAATGAATTGTTTTCCATTCAAATTATCTTACATGAACCATCGAGGCATGTTATTTTTAATGACTTATGTTTATTTATATATATCAATAATCATACCTATATGTGAAATATAAGTTTTGAAATAAAACTCCTTGCAAACAACGGTGCTATTATTACTAAAGAAATTATAATAATTTACTTGATAAATGTTATGTGCATTATTCACTATTCACAATGCATTATTCACTATTAAGGCTAATGACAAATGTGTCATAGGTAAATGATTTGATCTTTTTGAAGCATAATATATGTGATTTCTCAATCGATAGTTTTCATAAATTTATATGCTTAAATAAATTAATGGTTGTAACTACAATCATATCTTATTGAAAATCAATAAGGCACAAAGTCAGCTATTCATTCTTTACATATAAAATGCACTAATATGAGTGCATAAATGTGATATGTAACTTTTTAGATAAAAACATATTGTAAATAATTTTGCATTTCTTAAAAAAACATATATATCATGATAATGATTGATAAGTGGATTATCAAGGTTTGATTATATACTATCATGGATGAATTATGTTATTGAACTTTTTGAACAATAAGGCATCTAATCTCATTGTTTAAAGTCTTTTTTTTTGTAAATTTGTATTTTAAATAAATTGAAATCATATCACTTGAGCTATAATTATATTATTGACTTGTACTTAGTTATGTCCATTAATATGAGTGTATAAATGTGATTTATAATAGCCATATACTATGATGCATTTTTTTGAAAAATAAGTCTTAATTTCTTGATAATAATTATTAAGTGGACCATTTAGGCTAAGGGTGATGGCTCATCAGTGAATACTACTCGTTAAATTGTAGGGCATTCAATTTTTAACCCATATTGTTTTCTTCTTCATATATTCTTGAATCAACTATTTGTATATGCAATCATCTCATCTCATTTAATTTAATAAGGAATCCTTTTATTGACTTTTATTTGTCTATCACGTAATCTATTAAGACTGTATTAATCTCATATTGTAATGTTTTGAAACAAAAACCTATGAAAAACAAAATTCTCTTCTTAATAAACATGGAATAATTAATTAACAATGTGTTAAGTGGACCATCTAGACTCATTTAAAGAGATGGGAAAAAATGGTTGTATTTAAACTTTTTGCACCATAAGACATTGATTTTCCAATCCATATTAACATTTTGTCATTCTCAATTCTTAAATAGTTTATTTGTGGTTTAAATAATTTCATAGAATCCAATTTGACTTTGAAGAATTCTATTTGGCTATATGTATTGATAGAAGTTCATAAATGTGATACATATACATATATATATGTTACAAAAAAATTATAATTAATTGATAATGAGTTTTAAATGGTCTACATAAAGCCATTTATCGACTCTTATTTTCATATCATGACGTTTAATCTAAGTGTGTAAATGTGGCACTTATTTTTATAAAAATAAAATTCCATGTAATATGAAATGTTTTTCCTAACAACACATGGAATAAATAATTGGTAATGAATGTTAAGTAGATTTTTAAAGTTATTTCAAGGTATGGGTCATAAATAAATATATTTAAACTTTATGCAACATATGACATTTTATTTTCCCACCTTTATTAACATTTGGTAAATTTCAATTCTTAAATAAATTATTTGTAATTCAAATAATATCATAGAAAACAACAAGACAAGTATGTATTAAATTATATTTAGAATGTATGTATCTATAAATGGAATTTATTTTTGAAATAAAGATCTCAATGTAAGTAAATCTATATTTTTCTAAAAATTAATAATTTAAAATCAATTATTTATGAGTTCTAACTGGTTTATTCTATTTTGAATTGACAACTTTTTCTAACTATGCATTATTAAATCAATTATTCCTATATGTAATCATGTGATATAAGTCAATAAGTCAAGAAAGCATTAATTGATTTTTATTTAACTATCATGTGGTTTAATATGAATGTATAAATGTGAAATTGCTATTTCTAAAATTAAAAAACCATGCAAAGAAAATGAATTTTCTAATAAAACATGGATTAATGAAATAAAAATGATCATTAAGTAGAATATTTAAGCTCATTCAAGAGATGGGTCATAAATGGATGCATTTAAACTTTTTACACCATATGACATGATTTTCCCATCAATATTAACCTTTTGTAAATTTCAATTCTTAAATAAACTATTTGTACTTAAAATAATCTCATCAAAACCAACAAGACTCAAAAGTTATTTATTGAATTTCATTTAGTTATATGTATTCATATAAGTTTCTATATGTAATTTATTTTCGAAATAAATGTATTAATGTAAGTAAAGATATATCTTATACAAAACTATTTAGAATTAATTGATAATAGTTTTAGTTTTAGTTTCAGTTTCCGGTGACTAATTCAGAGATAATTTATTTGTATTTACATTAAGTATTTAATAATTAAAGAACACGGGGACTTATATAAATTTCAACTAAAATACATGAGTTATGTTTCACATTTATTTCTTCCCCATTAAAAATGCTTATCATTTTCTCTTCTTAGTGAAAGTAATGATAAATCATGGTTTTCCATACAATTGGTTGACACTAAATTTACATCGAGACTATTATTGGTTTTGACAATGTTAACAAGGAGAGATCAATATCCACACTACCATCGACTGTGCTAATATTTGAAAACCCTTGCCTCCACTACTTACAAGAAGTCACCACTAAAGTTTCTTGTTTACTTCAATTTGTGACACTATCCATCATAATGGAATGACTTGAATACCCATTTAAGAACTCTCATTTGATGTACTTGGATTTGAGTGGAGATATATCAATGGTGCCTAACCTTCTTGAAATACCTAGATCAACAATGTATAACTTTTATAGTGGATGCCTGCCTGCTATGAAGATGAATTATGACCCCCTCATTAGTGCTTCATAAAGGCACAAAGGGACCGTAGGAAATTGAGCACAAGAACATTTTACTAAAGTTTTAGTAGACTAGTTTCAATGTAATGAAGGGACACATATCCTTGTCATTTACAATAAGATCCTCACATCACCATCATTCAATCAACAAATCCCTCATAGGTTTGGGGAAAGGGGGTTAGAGTTGCCAGACATAAAATTTAAATATCGAGAAATCTAGTATGTTATCCATAACTATAATATCTTTATTGGATGTTTGAAATACTAATATGATTTAACTTAAATCAATTTCTTCCAAGAGTTTGATTTCACACTCCTATTGTGTATTGATACTATTGTACATAACAACCCCATGTTTGACCTACTCATGATCTCTAATTGGTTTGAAATTACTTGAAAATTATTTTAATGTTGAATCAAGTTAATATGGATATTTACAAAAGAATGAATTTTGTTGACGGCCTTCTAATAAAATACTTACAAATTTACTGAAATATGTGTTAAATAGGTCAAACATAGATATTTCTAGAGTAATCTTCTTTACTAGTACTTCAAATCTTCTTACAGACTCTGACAACCTTGCGCACTTAGCTGCAAGGGCCCACGCACTTCGCTGCAGACTTCTACCCTAGGCCTCTCCGCACACAACTGCAGAGCCTTTCTTCTATTCTAGGACTTTTCACTCTTTTCACTAATGACCCATTACATTCATCATTATCCCACTTCAAAAACTGCCTTAGACTCTTCTAAGACTCTCCTTTTTATACAATCCCATAGTCCATGGACCATGGGTGGATCTTCTAAAGCTGACACAACTTACATAAAAGAAGGGTGGAAACCATTTATGACACTTTACATCTACACACTCTGCCACCAAAAATTGTGGAGACTTTACACTTTACATACAAAAACTTGGGCTTTTTTCCCGAAAACTTGGGCTTTTAACCCTAAAATTGACCCAAGGGGACCCTATCCCAACATGGGGGAATGGTATTATTCATTGTTTTTTTCAATTAAGCACAAGTGTGTTTGTTCTCATGGTTTAAGAGAGATTTTCATATCCCTGTGTCTATTAATTTTTCCTTAGTACATGGGTAAATTATAGAGTGTGCGTATTTATTAAATGGGTTTAGTTCTTTACCACCACGTGTGGTTTTCATTGTTGATAAGCTATGCTTGTCATGGTTAATTATTATTACGGACGGTTGCAAGTCTATGAGTAATATTTGTATGGCATGTGACATCCATGGTTCTAATGGTGCTGGTTAAAATACATTCTGTGTTTAATGGGGTGCACTTGCATCTAAGCTTATAGTTAAGCCTCAACAAATTTTTATCTAAGTCTTGCACATGGTGGTAGGCACAATTCATATTCTTATTATTTACATTATGGTTATGTTAATGCATGTAAATCTAGTGTGGAATGGGGTTTCCATTATTTCATATTTGTTACCTAATTGAAGGTCTTATTACTGTAGAAGAGAATGTTATGAGTAACACATTACTTTGGGAAAAATAATTGAAGAAACATAGATGGTCATTTTAGGTTATTAAGGTGGAAAAATATTGTAATTGGAGCTCATACTTAGGCTAGTCCAGGAGGGTTTGGGAGTTCAAGCATTCGAGGGATTATGGTGAGTGTTTCTTTGCTATAGGCTAGATGTATTATGAACAAGGTATTGATTCGGCCTAGTAAGGCACATCTGATGTATGGCCCTTTGGGGTTAGCATGAAATGGTTTTCAGGGCCAAATCTCGTTGCAAGCGAGAACTCAATGGAATTTTAGAGCTTGGGGACATGAGGGGAAGTGCAAGAAATAGCGGATAGAGGGAATAGATGTGTGCTAGGCCTAGAGGTGCACATGGTTCTAACGTGGGGTCCATGGGGTTGAGCGATGCATCATCATGGGGTTCGGCTTCCTAGAGGTGTTTTGTAGTGTCTCTTATGTAGTGTAGGCATGGTGCCACGATCGATGGAAGACTTAGAACATGAACTAGCCCATTAGTTAACATCTAATTTTACAATAAATCACATTTAACCTGCACAGGTGCTAGGCAACAGAATCAATGTGGCACGGTGGTGGAACGGAAAAGTATTCGTCTAGAGAGACAAAGAAGGAAGTGGAAATTTATGAGAAGTCCCTCGACAATGTCTAGGTGAGGTGGGACGTCCCACGTGGTTTTGGCTGTGACCACACTCAAAGCCTGAAGTGATGTAGGACAACCTCTGTAAGGTGGGGGTGCCATGTGGCAGTTCCCTTACATATGTTGCAAGATTTAACTAGTGAAACTTTAAAACAACATAACTTTTGATCCTGGTATTGGATTTTGATAAAAATTATATTGCCATAAATCTCTTCACTAGTTGGATGCAATAGTGATGTCCAAAGTTGACTATGAAAATTTTAGGAAGGAATGAAATGTTGTAACCCCATTTCCATGAGTAAACTATGGAGGTTGGGTTATATTAAAGTAGCACCTCCCACTAGGATTAGGGTAGTCTAAGGGGGTGGGAGGGAGGATAACACTTGTCGGGACTTGTTAGTGTCAGTGCTTTCACATAGCCATCAGTCATCAAATTTGTATTTTGCATTTCATATTAGGTGTCCCATTCTAATGAGCTGCATTCCATTAGGTCATGGATCAACTGATGGTAGATGTTAGTCCAGTTTACTCCTCATCACATGATATATGCTAACCTCTTTCACTCATCATTCAGTCAAATAGTTTATAGTCAATTTTCATCTTTGCTCCATTTGCTTTCAAGAACATTAAGTATTATGGTTTCATTAAAGTCACATTTGCATAAAATAAGGGTCATGCAGACATGTGAAAGATATATGAATCTTCCGATATTTTTGAATTTTCACCACATCTAAATTTAATAAGGTTTTCAAAGTATTGTTCTATTTTTGTAAAATTTCATGTAATTTAATTGTTTCTTTATGTAATAAGCACTCAGTAGTTATTCCTGGTCACCTTGCCAACTCCTGCCACTAGAAAAACAAAAGCATCAATACATCAGTCCATCAAATTGCCAACAAAAGGGGTCAAGCTTCAAACTAAAAAACAGAGTTTTTGAAAAAGTTACCAAGACTTTATAAAAGTGGGTTTGAAATGAAGAAAAATCAAAGTGTATGGTATATAAAGCAAATTCATGATAGCAAGCCATTCCATTGTGTAGAAAATCAAGTTGAGAGCTAAAATCGCGTTCTAAAGGAAGATTGAGCAAAGGAGGAGGAAAACTCGAAATTCGCAGCAAGTTTGCCTGGCGCTGCACATTGAGAGCCTAGTGCTACACATCAGGGAGTTTTCTCCTGTGTAAATTTACTCTGGCACTGCGCATCAAAGAGACGATGTGCGTTGGTGAGCAGGCGCTACGCATTGGCCAGTAACACTTCAAAACCCTCAAACTTCACCTCTAATCACCAGCATTACTGCATTTCTCTTCCAATCAAGTAAGTAAACTCACTTTTGATCTTAGATAGGGTTTTTATGCTTTACTTATGGTTTTAGCCTCATAAAACTCAAAACCCTAGTTGTCTTCTACGTAATTTCTCACTATTTCAATCTCTTGTCACTTGTCTCCATTTTTCCATTATCATTTGCCCTAAATTCACCTTTAAATCCCATATTAATTAACCCATATCACCTTCCTCTATTTCCCTACAAAAATTAATTCCTTCACCAAGCCCTAAAACCCCCTCACATCAAACCCTAGATTTCTTATAAACCCCACCTACCCTCTCATTTCATCTCACCATTGTTTTCCTTCTTATAAAATCTCTTCATACTCATCTTTTCCTCACGTAATTGTCCATCATTCATCAAATCATCCTAAAGAGACAAAAATGGAGTGAGATAGTGAGGCTGAATATGAGGAAGACACCCTATGTGATAGCTCTAGAAAGAGGAATTTACAGCAGAGAAAACCTCACAAAGGTGGTAGAATCATTAGGGAGGAACCGATCAACATGAGTGAGCTACGTGCTTGCCCACTAGCCACCACATGTTTTAGATATCAATCCTGTTTTGAGTTTTGTGAGATGGTTGAGAGGGTTAAATTTCACCATGAGCTAGCAAGATAGTTTGTCACAAACATGGATAACAATGTGGTACATCTTGCCGGGGTAACTTTCACTCTTTCACCGACTATCATTGTGGAGGCCACAGGAATTCCGGATGTAGGGGAGAAATGGAACAAAAGGAAAAATATCAGCGGGCAGCATTATGAGCCTTACATCAAGGCTAAGTACCATGGCAAGCTCAGTAGGGTGTTTCCTTTTAGATTCTTGGAGGACTGGTATGTTCCGCTCATGAAACTTATCATCAAATACTTTACATGTGAGGGTAGATTTTCCGAACTTTATTCCTACCACGTTAGATTGCTCATGCATTTCACTAGGGTCAGAATGATGAGAATCCCTTACTTCATATGCAAAAACATAGAAAGGATGACAGTGATTACAAAGAGGAAATCATATCCATAGCAACTCAATAGTATCTACCATTTCTTTGTCATCAAAATTATTGGTTTTCATTAACTTACTCAGTTGGGAATTCCATGGAAAACTTTCATTTCCCATGAGATGTTCAAGGAGCCTCAAATATTTTCATCAATTCCCCAAGAGGAAGGGGAGCCTTTAGGATAGAAAAAGGTACAAGAAATTGAAACTGTGGGGGTCCCTATGTTGGTTACCTATGAAAGAGGCACTAGGCTTCTCTTTGTAGCCACCAAGCAAGTACTATCTCCACAAGGAGTGGAAGGGGTCGCGCCTTCATCTACAAACCACAGGCAAATGCTATCTCCACCTAGAGTGGAAGGGGCTTTTCCTTCTTCTCCAACTAAACAGGTACAAGTTGGGCAGCAACCGAAGGGTAGAGATAAAGGAACGGAAAATATGCTTGAATATGATCCTAGTGATGGACAAGAGAGGGATTTTGTCCTTGTTGGCCATGAGGAGACACAAGGAGTAGATGTCATTGATTTGGATGCTTAGGATCCAAGATTTGTCAAAGACATGATCAACAAGGAGAAAGAGGATGAGATAAAAGCCTTGATGGTTAATTTAGAGAGGGCTAAATGGGTCATCAAATATCTTGAGCAAGAAAACAAACAGTTGATTGAAAAACAAGACATCATGGAGTTACAAATAATCAAAGAGAACTGGCAAAAGGCAAAGAAGGCAAAGGTCAAAATGACCTCCATTGAACAAGAAATTGAGAATGACCAAGAAACTTGGTTAGAGAGGGTGAACATTCACCTTGAGAAGTTGCTAGAGAAGGCCAATAAAGAAAAGAAAATGCTTCGCCATATGGCCTATCATTATTTGACCCAGAATAGAATATGCAACATAAGGATCAAGCACCTTAAGGCAAGATTAAGGAGGGCCTTAAATGGAAAAAATAAGGATGAAAAGCTCAATATTTTGGTTGATGTGACTTTAGCCCCAAAAGGTAACCCATGATGTAGCTTGAGCCAAAATTGGGCAAATTTTGAGACAATTTTTTCATTTTCCTATTTTTGCATTGGAAACACAGAAAATTTCGGCTGATGCAGTGTTGTGCATTGAATTGGTGCATCCTCTTGACAAATGGCTTATAGACTTCGATTCATCATCAAAAAATAAGCAAACCTAGAAAGTTTCATCAATTTTTGAGAAGATCTTGGCCACCAAAAGGGCAAAAAACACTCCAAAAATTCCCTCTCTGCCACGTTTTGGATCCATGGGAAGCAGTCTTGGGAGAATGTGTTTTTGAAGGGGCAAAGCAACTCCAAATCAGGAAATTCAAGATGTTCCCAAAACTAGATAGGCAGGGTTTTCCAACAAGCTATCGTGGGCCTGATTTGGATGAGTGAAAGGCCTCCAAAAGCTTCCCTATATTGGTGATATGCATAAGGCTTAGGGCGCTGCGCATCAAGCAAATTTTTGTCAATTTTGCCTAAAAGTCAAATTTCACCTAGTTTCTTCAGCAGTTGACTTCTTCTTCTTTTCTTGGTAAATTTTGCATGGTAAATGGTGTAATATGATGTAAATATTGATGGAAAACACTTGATGGGGTAGATACATAAAATCAAAAGTGGTTTTGAACTAAATGTACAGTTTCCTTTGTTTTAGAGGTAAGTTGTTCCACTGCCTATTTTCTTGTTCATAGTTTAGATGTTGTTGAAAAAATGCCTTAACTCATGGATTCGACCCCTGATGACTAGCATGAGTTGTTTGATGCCTATATTATGTTTTCTCTTACTCATTTGTAAATGTTGGACTCTTTTGGAAGTGGTGCACACATTGCATACTTGTATTTACAAATTGGCCAGGAATAAAACTAGGTTTTACAGCTATTTTTGCAGGATTCATGTGATATTGTGTTTCTGTATTGTTTCTTCTTCTGTAATCAGTTATTCCTATGTGTTATATGTTTCAAAACCTCTTTCATTCTTCTAAACTAAATGAATCAAGGTAGATAGGAAAAATTCATTGATAACATTGCTTTGCCTAGGGAATGCATTTAGTTTTCTATGTTTTTAGTAGTTTAAAGAGGATACATGGTCTGCACATGCCCTCCTCAACCCCTCAGCAGTCTTAAACCAACCACCTCACTCAATTACTAATACTTAAACAGTTATCTATCTCACCCCACAGAACATGTCTACATCCTTGATTTGATTTCCCGGACTCAAGCTGCCTACTCCATTGGATCCAGTAACCAACCATCAAAATCAAATCAAAAACCCTAGAGCTACTATACCTAGCCTAAAATCTATATTCAATTCAGTCATCTCCATCGAGATTGACAAGGAGAGAGCCCTCTCCCGACCTGGTAGGGCTAGCTACCAAGTTAAGTGTGGTTTGTGGTTATCCTAGGATTGCCTCCCTTTAGCCTGAGGTCAATCTAGGCTCTAACATAGTGGCAACCATAATGGGGAAGAAAGATAAATCACCCTAATACAATTGAGAAGTTTTGAACTTTGGATGATAAGTTTAGAATTTAGTAGGCTGAAAATTGGAAAGTTGTAAAGCGATATAAAATTTTTGAGAATTTCTGAACACATTGTCTTCAAGAAGATACACCAAGTCCAACCCTGATCCCGATCCTCCTCCCGTATTTGAAAATCCTAATATTATCCCTTGGATACTGAAACAAGAGAGTGTATCAAGTCCTAGACCGGTTTGCAGATCTCATTCATGCCCTGTGAAGTGGATGTTCCTCAAAGATCTTCCTTTTGACGAATACTTTGGTCTATCCTTGTTTAGAACCTCATCTAATAGTGAATTGTTGGACATAGTTGCAGACCTAGAATTCATCAACAAGCTTGAAACCCAGCAAGCCAATTTGATAAGTAACCAAACTCTTCAAAATTCTCTTCAATCATCTATCACCACCGATCAAATTCTCGAACTCTCTGGTTCGGCTTCAACATATTTTGCCTCATCATCAATTCCCCATATTCTTGTAAGTTATTCAACAACCCCATTCATACCTTCAATCCCTCAACAGCCTATCATTACCCCTCAAACACCCGTCACTTCCACTACATCAGCTCCTCTTGTTGTCACAAATCCCTCAGTTACTTCATCATCAGTTCCAAATCTGCCACGAGCAATGGCTGCTAGATATGCACCTCTCGTTCTGCCTCAAAATTTAGATGCTATGCTTGTTGATTACCAAAGTAAGATACCATTGTTTGATGCCACTCAAGGTATCACAACGTAGCAGCATGTTAATAGAATGAATGACTTCTACGATCTCCATGAGGTAGATGAAGAGAATGTGATCATGTGTTTATTTGTACAAAGTTTTGGAGGTGAGGTTTGGAAGTGGTTTAGAGCATTACCAGGGGGATCCATGAATACTTTGTCGGTTCTACATAGACAGTTCCTGGACCGATGGGAGGTAAAGAAAAATCCACTTCAAATTCTTTCTGAGTATGAAAATATAAAAAGGAATGTAAGTGAAAGTGTCCAAGACTATTGTGTAAGGTTCAATATAGTTTATAATGCTATTCCAGTTGACATCAAGTCATCGATGGGTTTAGCATTGATCAAATTTCCCAATGGCTTCGATGCTGATATGGTATTTTAGTTGAGAGAAAGAGATCCTACCACACTTGAGGACATGCAGAAGAATGCAGTGAGTGTAGAGGCAAATATCTTGGCCAAGAGAGCAAGGATGAAGACTGAAAAGAAAGTGACTATAAAGGAGGAAGCTTCTTCTTCAGATGTTAAAGCAGATCATATACTCCGAAAAATTGAAAAGATGTTTGATTAGTTGACAATTGCAGAAAAACCTGAGAATACAATCAGAAATCCAAATTTCAGAGGATAGCAACAACCTCAGTTCTGTATTAAGCAAAGGGAGCAGAAGACACAAGATCAGTCATCACAGCAGCAAGTCAAAATACCTTTGCAGCAAAATTATGTGCATGGAATGGAAAGTGAAGATGATGATGATCTGGTGGTGGAAGAAAATCATATCTTTCCTACTGATGGTTTGCCCATTTTTCTCACGGAAGATGAAGAATATTCAGAGGTTTCAAATTTTCAAACAGATGAATATTTCATACTAGCAAATGAAGGGGTATTAGAGGATGAATCAGATGATTATCAAAGGGGATATATTAATGCACTGACAGCGCAACACAAACAATATTCATTGAGAAGTAGAGATGTACCAGTCAACCCAGTTCAAAAGCGAAAAGAGGCATAACCCAAGAATGACTCCTTATGCATTCAGAAGAAAGGGAAGGAGCTTACTGACCCAACTTCCATCCAAGGACCATCAGCAAATGAGAAGACCAATCAGAAAAGTGCAGCAAAGGAAAAAGTCGAAAATAAGGATTCTTCAGTCAAAGAGGTAGATAAAGTTTCAACTTTTAGTTTAGAAAATGAGATTGCTAAATTAAAGGTTTCAATTCCTTTGACTGAATTGATGAAGAACAACAGTTATAAAAACCAAGTGTCCAAAATTTTGAACATAGATCCTTTATCTGATATGGTCAATGTAGAAGATGATCACCCGGAGCTAATTTTTGGCCATGCTTTAGAAGGTCAATCTGAGGACAATGAAGTGCCTCCATTCTATATAAGCCTTAGATTGCACGAATATGTCCTTCATAATGCCATGTTTGATTCTGGAGCCTCCCATAATCTGATGTCAAAAGCCATTATGGAGAAATTGGGCCTTGACATTACTCGTAAATATCACAACCTCTATTATTTTGATTCTGGTAGAGTCCGATGTATTGGTCTTATCAAAGACTTGGTGGTGACTCTAGATCAAATCCCAGCCAAGAATGTTCTCATGGATGTGGTTGTTGTAGACATTCCACCACGATTTGGTACACTTCTGTCCAGATCGTGGGGTGCAAATCTTAAAGGAACTTTACAACTAGATTTCTCTTATGCTACCATTCCTGTGTTTGATCAATTGAGAAAATTAGATAGGGAGAAGAAAATGAAGTACATGATTACAAGCAAGGAGAAACCAATAAATCATCCGATTAACATTGTACATACAGATTTAGAATCATTTTTATTATTTTTAGATAGTGGATTGAATGATATTGATAGTCAGCTAGTTAAAGTAGAAGATTTTCCAGATATTTCAAATAATTTCAGATCAATTCTGGATCAAGAAAGAAAAAAACTTGCAAGTACCTCCGAGCAGTCTGCATTCCAGCAGCAATAGAAAGGTAATGAGTAGCAGCAAATTGAAGAAACTAGCCAAGGTAAGAAAGAAGATGAAACAAAATTTCAGCACTTAGAGGAAGAAGTAGGCTTATGGAGCATGGATTTTGACAGATTTGTGGGTAAAGATGGTGCCGGCATTGGGATTTGGATTTGCAACCCTGTTTTTCAGCCCAATAAGGTCCTAGTAATGTAATAATTTTCTAATATAAGTTGGCCTTTGATTGTTCTAATAATGAAGCCAAATATGCAGTGTTGATTGCAGGTTTAAAAATTCACCAAAAGCTGAAAGCAAAAAGGATATCAGTCTACGGAGATTTGGAGTTAATAATCAAGCAAGTTAAGGGTGAATATCAAGCTAAACATCCACGGATGAGGGCCTACCATAATGCATTTTTGGATATCCTAAGGATGTTTCTAGATTATACCTTGATATGTGTATCACGTGCACAAAATGTAATTGCAAATTCACTTGCTACTACTGCCAGTAATTTGAAGATCCTGGTGAATTCCAATAATGAGTTTGAGATCCATGTCAAGCATCGTCTAGCCATCCCCGACAATCTCAGGTATTGGCAAGCATTTTGGGATGATAAGGAGATTAATGATTTCTTGCAAAATGAAGGTAACGATAAGGAAGCTTCCATAGATCGTGATCGTGATGATGATGAACTAGAAATAGAAGTCAATCAAATAGAACTATTACAACTAAAGGAAAATATCATTCCTAAAGGTCTTATTCCTTTAGAAGAACTCTTCGATCAGGATGATGTGGCTTGGAAGCCAAGCTTGGTGCCAACAGATAAGGGTGTTGAAGATGTGAATCTTGGAACAGCCAAGAAACCAAAGTTTGTGAAACTATCACAATCATTATCCCCCGAGGTAAAATATAAATATGTCAAATTGTTTTTTGAATTTGCTGATGTGTTTGCTTGGGATTATTCAGATTTAAAGGTGTATAACAAAGACATAATTCAACACACAATTCCCATCAAGCCAAATCAGAAGCCATCCCATCAGAAGCTAAGAAGAATTAATCCCAAGTTCTTGCCTTCAATTGAAAAAGTGGTAAATAGATTTTACAAGGCTGGTATAATTGTTCCAAATAGATTTTCTAATTGGATTTCTAATCTTGTTCCCGTGAGGAAAAAGACCGGGGAGATCAGATTGTGCATTGATTTCAGAAATTTAAATAAAGTTTCATTGAAGGACAATTACCTGCTACCGAAAATGGATCACATCCTTCAGAGAGTAGTTGGATCATCTCGTATGTCGCTGCTCGATGAATATTCAGGCTACAATCGTATTATAGTGCATGAAGATGACAGAGACAAGAAAACATTCACCACTCCTTGGGGAACATTTCATTATGCCAAGATGCCATTTGGCTTAAAAAATGTTGGAGCCACGTTTTAGTGCGCCATGGACATTGCTTTTGCAAACGGAAAAGATGTATTTTTAGTTGTATAACTTGATGATTTGACAGTGTTTTCAAATTCAGATGATGAGCACCTTTACCATTTGAAGATTTTATTTTAGCGATGCAAAAAATTTGAGATATCACTTAACCCGAAGAAGAGTCTCTTTGTTATGGATGAAGGGAAGTTGCTTGGCCATATTATCTCGAAGGAAGGCATTCGCATTGATCCATCAAGAGTAGAAGCAATTTAGTAGATAGATTTTCCCAGGAACAAGAAGGAAATACAAGCATTCAACGGTAAGATGAATTTCTTACAAATATTTGTACCTAATCTTGCTGAACATTTGAGAGAAATCACTAATATGTTGAAGAAGGATAGTGTGGTGAAATGGATGAAGGAATATATGAAATCATTTAATTTGGTAAATTATGCCTTATCTACAGCTCCAGTTTTGATTAGTCCAGATTATACACAAGATTTCATTTTATTCTCATTCACATCTAAGCATACCATAGCAGTAGTTTTAATGCAAAAGAGAGATCAAGTAGAAAAGCCCATTGCATTCTTCAGCAGAACTATTAGGGGCACAGCCTTAAACTACAACATTGTTGAGAAACAGGCTCTTGCTCTTGTCAAAGTCTTGAAAGATTCCCGAGTGTATATTCTTCACTCTCACATCTTGACATATGTTCCCAACGCAACAATTAAGGATGTGTTGGTACAAACTGATCCAGAAAGAAGACGAGGAAAATGGACTGCAGCAATGTTAGAATACGACTTGGAGATCAAGCCTACAAAGCTAATCAAAGGACAAGGTTTGGCGAGGTTGATGGCGAAATCAAATTTGCATGCATTAGATATAAATCTTATTGCTGCCATGTCTGAAGATGAAGAGGATAGCTCTCTACTTCAAGTATCTGAAATGTTCCTTCAGTCACTATGGTATTCAGATATTGTCTATGTACTTCAGCACCTTTCTCCACCTCCAGAAATGTCAAAGAATAAAGGTAGAACTCTTAAACTAAAAGCTGCTAAATTTTGCATTTTGAATAATGCCCTTTATTGGAAGGATCCAGGTGGTGTTTTACTGAACTATTTAATTGAAGATGAAGCCCAACAAGTAATGAGTGATTTTCACAAGGGTGATTGTGGCAGCCACTTGTTTTGGAAGACAACAACAAATAATATTTTAAGAGCAGGATACTACTAGCGCACCTTATTTTCAGGTGTCTATAAAACCGTCATGAATTGTCATGAGTGTCAGGTTTTTCAAGGGAAAAGAAAGTTGTTGCCTCTTCCCTTGAAACCAGTTGAAGTCAATGCACCTTTTCAACAATGGGGCCTCAATTTTATTGGCGAGATCCATCCAACATCTTCAGCTCAGCACAAGTGGATTCTAACAGTAATGGATTATTTTACCAAGTGGATTGAAGCAATCCCGACCAGACAGGCAACAGACATAGTAATCATTCAATTCCTAGAATCAAATATTTTATCTCGTTTTGGTTGTCCTAGCAAAATCATAACAAATAATGTAGCCGCATTCAAATCCAAGAATATGATCGATTTTTGCAGCAAGTATAAGATTACCTTGGGTCACTCCACAACATATTACCCGCAAGGTAATGGTCTGGCCGAATCATCTAATAAATCATCGGTGAACATCATTAAAAAGCTGCTGGAAACAAAAAAGAAAGGCTGGCATAAGAAGTTAGTTAATGTTTTGTGGGTGGACAGAGTGAGTCAAAAGAAGTCTATAGGTATGTCTCCATTTGAAATTGTATATGGCATTTATACAATTTTTCCGACATCCCTGGCAGTCTCGGTTGTGAAACTTTTGTAGGAAGCCAGTAGTGAGGAAGATAATTTTCAGCGGAGAATAAATCAGATGATACATTTACAGCAAACAAGGGAGGAAGTCTTCCAAAATACTTTCAGATTGCAAGAGAATGTCAAAAAGATCTATGATCAGAAAACTAAAGCAGATAAATTCTAGCTTGATGATGTGGTGTTACGGTAGGATGCGAGGAATGAAGATAAAGGAAACCATGGCAAGTTTGAAAACTTGTGGAAGGGTGCCTACAAGATTGCTGCATACAGAGGGAAAAATGCATTCCTGCTTAAAGAGATGAATGAACAAGATTGTTCAGGGGGACCAGTCAATGGTAGGCTCCTGAAGCACTACTTCTTATAAGGTGATTTCTAAAGTCACTAAGTGATCATTGTATATACCGTTTTCTTTTCACTGCAAGTTTTAAAAAAAAATACAATTCATTTCAGCTTGGGGCCTGAGGTGAAGGCTATAAAGTTGAGAGTTTTGTATCAGTTTTTCAGTTTGAGTCTTGAGTCAGTTTGACTTTTAAGTCAATATAATAGTACCACTTTCAATTTTTGAAATGTATTGTCCGTATTGCCCAATGGAAGAGGCACTAGTCTACTTTTTCTAGAGATCTATAGTTCTTGGCACCTTCAGGGAGCTACCATCCCCATTGGAGCCGATGTTAGTGTCAGTGCCATCAGTGATCAAATTTATCTTTTGCATTTCATATTAAGTGTCCCATTCTGATGAGTTGCATTCCATTAGGTCATGGATCAACTGATGGTAGATGTTAGTCCAATTTTCTCCTCATCACATGATATCTGTTGACCTCTTTCAATTATCATTTAGTCAAATGGTTTATATTCAATTTTCATCTTTTCTCCATTTGCTTTCAAGAAAATTAGGTATTAGGGTTTCATTAAAGTCACATCAAAAAATAAGGGTCATGTAGACATGTGAAAGATATATGAATCTTCTGATATTTTTGAATTTACACCATATGTAAATTTAATAAGGTTTGAAAACAAAGAATTGTTCTATTTTTGTAAAATTTCATGTAATTTAATTGTTTCTATATCTAATAAGCACTCAGTAGTTGTTCCTAGTCACCATTCCAACTCCTGCCACTACAAAAACAAAAGCATCAAGACATCATTCCATCAAATTGCCAAGAAAAGGGGTCAAGCTTCAAACTAAAAGACAGAGTTTTTGAAAAAATTACCAAGACTTTAGAAAAGTGGGTATGAAATGAAGAAAAATCAAGTGTGTGGTATATAAAGAAAATTCATGATAGCAAGCCATTCCATTGTGAAAAAAGTCAAGTTGAGATCTAAAATCATGTTTTGAAGGAAGATTGAGCAAGGAGGAGGAAAACTCGAAATTTGCAACAAGTTTGCCTCGCGCTGCGCATCAAGCAGTTTTCTCCTGTGTAAATTTACTCTGGCGTTGCGCATCAAAGAGATGTTACACATTGGTGGGCAGGTGTTGCGCATTGGCCAATAACACTTCAAAACCCTCAAACTTCACCTCTAATCACCATCATTGCTGCATTTCTCTTCCAATCAAGTAAGTAAACTCACTTTTGATCTCAGATAGGGTTTTTATGCTTTACTTATGGTTTTAGCCTTCTAAAACTCAAAACCCCAGTTGTCTTCTACCTAATTTCTCACCATTTCAAGCTCTTGTCACTTGTCTCCATTTTCCCATTATCATTTGCCCGAAATTCACCTTTAAATCCAATTTTACTTAACCCATATCACCTTCCCCTATTTCCCTACAAAAATTAATTCCTTCACCAAGCCCTAAAACCCCCTCACATCAAACCCTAGATTCCTTATAAACCCCACCTACCCTCTCATTTCATCTCACCATTGTTTTCCTTCTTACAAAATATCTTCATACTCATCTTTTCCTCACATAATTATCCATCATTCATCAAATCATCCTAAAGAGACAAGCATGGAGCGAGACAGTGTGTTAGGGTCCCACCCTAACCCCCTTATCTATGTAATGGGACCACGTCATAGTTAAGAGTCAATAAAGCCCATATTAATAATTGTAAGTGGTTAATTCGTAATTAATAAAGGAACCAC